>JAOBRD020451925.1:0-18194 GCA_027575215.2 Hydrozoanthus sils | reverse complement strand
CCTAAGCATAGTAAAGAAACATGGTCTCAAACAAACTATCAAGCTATAGTACATGTAAATTTATTCCAAATCATTACAAAGAATGGATTGTTAATTAAAAACACTAAGTAATTATATCCTATATGGCCTCCTTTTGCTTACTGGGGCATGATATATAATATTGAAACAAAAAATATATATTATGGTGACTGTGGTATTCAGCCAGATCGTTGCTGCATGGTCTCTGGGGCAGGTTTCAACCAGGTGGTGGTTTTTCATGAGGTTCCCGCATGAGTGAAGTTGTCTTGTTGTCGGATGCCTTAGATCTGGGTTCTGCAACCTGTACTAAAAATATAAATATAATATTAATATCTGCTCATTATATATGCAGTTAATCAGTAGGGATAATACGAATAGAAATAAGCCTTGTGCAATGTCTATATTATTACTGTGGTGCACTGTCTATATCTTTAAATGGGTCCTAAGACGTTTACAAAGAATGTTTCACCCCTAGCTATCCAAGCTACACCTGCTTAATTTTTCCTATCCTTTCATGAGATGGCGTTTCCCGTCGCTGCTTGTCAGATGTTATACAGGCTGACAAGCCAAGTGGCATGCAAGGGCTTCAAAAAAATAATAATCTCAAATCAACTTCGATGTCGTCATCATTTCCTCTTGGTTCCATTTGCTTTTGTATTTATGCTGAATAGCACATAGTGAGCTGGTCTTTCATGAAGCGCTTTGCCTGTCCATTTACAGTAAGATCAAGAGGCTGATTGGTTCTGGCCTTTGAACACATCCCAGTCAGTGGCGTAGCCAGCTTGTAGGCCTGCAGGCCTTGGCCTTCGAATTATTTTGACAGGGAAAAATAAAGTATAGCTAGAAAAATTAGTTTAATTACAGACCTGCACAAATTGAAAAGTTGCTTAACCATTGTTAAGCAAAAATGGGCCTGCAAAATTTTCAGATCCTGGCTACGCCACTGCCCGATGAGCAGCTCATTTTGAGTTGGCTGCAGTTTCAGTTCCTTCCGTTTTAGATCTACATAAGGTTTGATTAATTTGTCTATCAGGGCTATCGGCTTAACGTTTCCGTCTCATTTGAATAGTGTTTTGATTCTGAGAGACCAAAAATCGCTCAGTCGGAAACTGGACATTTCTTGGCTGGCTTGGTGTAATTTTCCCTTGGTATATTATTTGCGTTGGCAAAATGTTAGCCAAAAGATCGATCAGATATAACAAAAGTAATTTTAATACTTCTCTTGTCAGTGAGACCTTTTATTGGTACAGAAGAAGAATTTCTCGGAGCCATTGTCATTTTGCCTACCGAGACATAAGAGCAAGGAGTTTGGTCAACGTTTAGCACTAATTCAGGAGGAATCTTATGTTCGTTGATTGCCTTGTTTATGTCGCTAAGGAACATGAGCTTGCATTCCTCAAACAGTTCCGAGGCACTGGGGGGCAAGTGGTAGTTCCTGATCTTCGTGAGAAGCCACATTGTCGATAAACAGACCTAACCCAGGTCGTTTTGGGCAGAAACCCTGTTACTTTACCACAAGCGCCAATGCGGTTGCTTTCAACACTAAGAAATTAATTACTCCTCCAACTTCGTATGTTTTTAAGGAGTGAAATTAATTTTGCGTCTAGTATGAGAGTAGAAAATCTAGTAAAGGTGGGCGGCCACGTGTGTCACTTGGAATAGCAAGAATTTGAGCTTCTACATAGTCTTTTCTTTCGCACCCCATTAAGCTTAATTCCTCTCTTATGTTTACTTCAAACTTCGTACTGTACTTTCCTTTAAATTTGGTATTTCTGCTTTGCATTGATTTAACGCTTTCGAATTGCCATTTTCACAGCGTACTTTCCAATCTTGGCACGTAATTCGAGTGAATGTCGGTTGTAATTCCTTCTCTTTCTTTCTGTCAGTATCTGATCTCGCCATTATGATCATCTACTAATGTTTCTACAACAGATACAACGTTTTGATAGTTGGGGGAGACAGGCGGGAGACAGGGGGCGGGAGACCGGGAGAGAGGGAAAGGGGAGACGGGAAAGTAGAGGGCGGGAAGCGGGAGTAGTAAAAGGGCGGGATGCGGGAGAGCCCTTTCATATAGCGTTGCAAAAAAAAATATGATAAACTATATAAACAAGAACCCATCAAAGTCATTGAATTGTTGGATTTGAATATACCATCCAAATGGACAAATTGCATATCTAAGCAAACATTGCTTCACGTTTGTGTAATATAAAACGATAAAAAACACTAGCTTTATTTAATGTACTTCCGGTGAAATGCTGTACCCCTCATGCGTGTGAACTCGCGTGTGCTACGTGACAGGTCATAAAAAGTTTTAAAATAGCAGGACGTGCCGGACGTGCCGGTATTGTCGACATCCGAAAACGCAACGTTCGATCTTGAAAGTATAAAGTGATTATTCAGTAAATTTTATGTCGTGACAAATGTCTTCAAGGACAATTTTATTGGTTCAATGTTTATATGTTTAGTTTTACTTTTTTTTTCATTGAAAGCGCTCAGTTATATGTTCCTCAAACTTTATTTGCGTACACCTTTCTGTATGAGAGAAACACAAAGAAATACAATTCTTATTTTTACAGAAGGACTGGGTCTTTCCTTTTTTTTAATCAAACGTATCATTGAATTCAATATCCGGTGATTTCTAGAAAGTATTTTTCTAACTTGATTTATTACCTATAAACTCAAAACATATGCAGTTTGCAGTTCGAAATATGTTAGCTTTGCAAGAAGACGACTGTAGCGCGGCTTGCCCTCGTATTGTGCATGTAAAAAAGCGAAACATCTCAGTATTGCTGTCTTTACTTGCTTTGACTTAGACGGCAAAACTGTAGCTAACACGACTGAAAGTTTTATAAAGTTTTTTTAGAGGTAGAAAATTGTCAACGGTGAAAAAAAAACTTATCTCACAAACTGGTGTTAGCAACGAAAACTGGTTGCCGGCCACTTGCAATGGAGGAGTTTCGATAGTAGCATGACCGTGACATCTGTTTTGCACAAGTGCAAAAGGTGCGCGAGCCAAAACTGGTCCTGGACCTAGTTATTTAATTAAAAAACGTTTCGTCTTGAACAATTTAAGTATAACACAAAAAGAAAACCCATAAGCCAGTTCGGAATCACGGAAACACACGCGCGTGTCGGGATAAAATGAAATATTCATCAAACTTAAGAAAAGAATAATAATGAATTTCCATCCCGCTTCATTGCGTTCCTTTGTTTAAGTTTCATGAATTTTACATTTTATTCCGACTCGCGCACGTGTTTCTGAAATGTCGAACTTATTAAAGGACTGCAACGCGAACGGCACATCCTGACACAGCTAGAGTTATGTTTTAGCCTTCGTATTCTATTTAGAGAGGCGGGAGAAACGTCAGAAAGGGCGGGAGGCGGGAGATATAGGGCTATGAAGGTACGGGAGGCAGGATATAAGGGTACGGGAGGCAGGATATAAGGGTACGGGAGGCAGGATATAAGGGTACGGGAGGCGGAATGTTCTGACCTCCCTGTCCCCTCCTCCCTTGATACTCAACTGTACCAAGAGAAGTGTTTTCCTGACTTGGAAAAGAAGTATGGGTTGAAAGCACAGTGTCGCAATTTGCTGAATCCGATTGGCTGTTTGAATTGTAAACACATGACGAAATCGCACGTTTCCGTTTTCGGAACTTTAGCGGAAACACGCACTGCTCGTGTTTCCGCCGCGTTTCCGCATGCGGAAACATACTCTGCCAAAATTTTATTAGATAGACGCGTTTCCGTCACGTTTCCGAGTCGGAAATGTGAAGCAAAGAATGTCAAACTTGAGATGAACGTTTCCGTCGCGTCCTGTGAAAGCCGTAGCGAAAAAAAGCCAAGCAGGTGCGTGATGTAAAACAATTTTAATTGATTTGCATTAAAATGAAACATCGATCTTACAAAGGTCACGTTCAACTGTAGGTGGTATAAAACGTCACTTGTTTGTAATCACATGTTCTTTGTTACAATTATGGCAAGGCTACTCTTACATACTCTTTTGTGTGTGGGATTCGTGGATTTCACGTCTACAAAGAAGTTTGGAAACCTATCCTACCTTTCTCACAAAAGAAAGAACCTCCACGATCGCTATGCTATAGTTTCTTATAAGAGCCTTCCTAGACGGCTTGCTGACTCAATCATTGGTCACTTACCCAGAGAAATCTCTAGGCCTACACGTTTTTTTTTTCTTTTAAGAGGGGTTGCTTTCGTAGAAGTCATAAATTCAACTCAAAGAAGATCACCGCTTGTATACAAGGAGGACTTGAAATTCCAGTTAAAGTTGTGATTGAAATCGAAGCCACAGCAAAGAACAGATTGATAATTGACAAATACAAAGAACTTGTCATTGGCTAATTATGAAGAGCCTGACCTAAATGGACAATTTGATGACTGCACGAAAGCTGTTTCAAAAGAGCCATATGTACAACGAGAAGAAATGAGTGGTTCGTATGAAGAAAGTGCTGAAGTACAAGATAAATGAGCGACGACAATTTAATACCATATAGCTATAAACCCAGTTATACATTGATTAAAGCAGTTATAAAAGTGTAATATATTTCGTGTGTTTAATTTTCACGTATCCAAATTTTCGTGAGTCTTTATTAAAGCCTTGCGAAAATTAGTACGAATAAGGTACATGAAAAGATTGAACCTATGATGATTATAACACACTTCATCTTGGAAGACTTCACGCCGCAGACCCATTTTTTACACTGTTTTTCATTCATTACTGATTTTACTGATTAAGTTGTTGCAGTCAAATTTTGAAAGTCGTAATTCTTTTTATTAGCAAATTTGAATTGCCGAACATTTTACTGGTTAGTCCATGTAATCGGATTTCAGAATTTCCAGCGTTGAGTCTCGGTATTGGGCTTTTAAATGCTGCACTCATAGCAACACTCAATCGGCTAGATTGGGCGAAACACTTTTCATGTTAACGTGTTGGAAATGCTTACACAAGTAACATGTAAAGGTAACGCAAGTAACACAACTGAGGTGCATATGCTAATATCAAAGTAAAACAAATGCACCGAAGTAACAAAGTAACAGAAGTTACACAAGTAACTAAACAGGTAAGGCAAGTTACACAAGTATAACAAAGTAATACAGGAAACACAGCTAGAGTAACAGAAATAAGTGAGTGTTTGGTTTTTCTCGGGAAAATTCGCGAAGTCTTACACCAAGTAATGGAGGTCGGCTCCAGGTCTCTTCTCGACTCGACTGAATTGGACTTTAGCCTTAGGGTTTGGCCATTAGAAAAGTGGGGAGGGGGGGGGGGGTCGGGAAAATACAACACAAAAATATCCTGCGAGGTCAGCTCAGGTGACTGAAAAAAAAATCATGCAAAGAAGAAATGAAAAAAAAATTCATGCAGAATGAATTGCACTGTCGGGGTTACAAACTGCACTCGAGTGGTTTTTCGGTTAATTTTCTCTGAAAATAAGCCTGATAAGCATTTTGAAAAAGCTAAGTTTCAAAATTTCCGGGGGAGCATGTCCCTGGATCCCCTATAGGTTACTCACGTATTCGCCGCTTGATTTAATGATAGCCGGACCAACTCTCAACTGCTTCCGCCGGGCCTGATTGTGCAGCCACTTCATACGGCAGTTTTATTGGATCTGGCCGAGAGTTCTTATTTGCCTTATTCTTTCAACAAAACGAAAACGGACATTCGATTAATTCTTCCTTTTTAAGCTGATACATTTGGTGTGCGCCAACCTCATCAGGGATACTGACTGTTAACTACCTTTGCTGATATGGCCTAACCATGGCTTCTAAGTAATGAATAAAACCAAAATGTACTATAAACAGCTACCCTGACTGATTTTATTTGTTTGCATTTTATTGGCAAATACTTTTGAAAGCCTCAACATATCAGAAATTATGTAACACCTGAAAAGTTGAAGTGAGCATTGCGCCCACACGTTGAAAAATTTAACTCTTTAGAAACAGTTTCATCGTCTACATGGTTTTTGGTTTATGTTGCTGGTACCAATAAGTACATGCCAGTAACATGAAACACACACTGATGCCACTTTTCTATTTGTTTTTAGTTCCAATGTGATTGGCACTTGATAGTACGTTTTTCCTGCACAGTGTGTCATTAGATATTTTAAACTGACTGACAAGCCGAGTGCTTCTCTAGCTTCTCGAGTGCTCTACCAATCTCTCAAGGGCTTCCATAACACAATAGACACACGATAACCGTGAACTGTTTCTCTTGGAACATTCGAGCGGCTCAAAAGCGCAAGAAAAAAATACAACCTCGTGTTACGACTGTCCAGATGCACGGCCGGCCTTACGTCTATACTGAGGAATAGATTGGAGCTCACATCATAAAAAGCGCACTGAAAAGTGTATATTATATGTTCTAATAAGCTAACGCTTTAAATCTAAATGTTGTGTTTTCGTCTGAAAACTGAGACTCCTCTAAAATATTGAAACGTTGCCTCCATCCCCCTTGTAATTGTTGTAATACTTTACACTTTCCAAAAATAAAAGTTAGAGATGTCACAGCGGCATTTGAAACAACGTTCACTGCATTCTTTATTAGTAAACTTACCGTGCAAAATAAGTTCGAACTGCGTAGAGTTTTAGAACAAAAAATAAATAAATATGCGAACCGGTACGTCTATTAGGCACTTGAGAAATATATTTTCTTAAGGATCGGCATGACTATTCGCTCGTTTTCACGTGCGTTTCGTTAGTCTTTGTTATAACTTATTGGTATTCTCGGTTGTTTGTTAGTTTATTATCGTCTTGCATAATACCAGTCTGTCAGATAATTGAAGAATGGTTTTTAGCAATTGTAGTTATAATTTTTAACAAATTCCTTGGATTTTTGTACTCAACTACGCAGGATGAATTAATATTGAAGATGTTTTTATCACCAATTGTAGAAGACGTAGAATTGTATACTTTACACAGCCTCAAGTCAGCCGAATGCACAATTTGAAGACTAAGGAAGCTCAGCCCAAAACCAAAGATAGGCGAGCGGAATTGGAAGAATGCCTTCACAAAAACGGAGACACGAAGACCTCTCGGGAAGAATCCATCATGCACTTAAAATTTGAGAGTTTAACTCGAGCAACGTTAGAGAATACTTGTCCTGTGGGGGGACGAGTCCGCGTCTTGGCCCCACTCAGGTTTAACCCTATTTTTCCCCACTAGGGTTTTTTTATGTGTGGGTTTTTCCTGACCTCCCTGACGTGACTCTATGGATGAAGCATTACACTGAGATTTTAGAATTATATCACAGTAGGATGTTGGTATCAGTATTAGAACATGTGTAGAAGGACAGAGCCCGTAGAAGGAATATACTATTTTCAAGGACAGTTTGTACTTTCACGGTATTCATGGTATTGAAAAAGACATGTATTTCACGAAGATATTTCCGGAAGACTTGAGATTAATTACTAATTTTATTTAGTTGAACCCCGTTTGTTCACTTGAATGAGAATAAACATGGTGGTTCGAGCGTTGATACATATTAGGTTGTACTGTTGTTTTATTTAATAGTCTTTAGAGGAGTAAGAAAATAATTTTCATTCGGACGAGTTGACGAGGGAGAATGAAATAAGATTTTTCTGGGGCGATGCATGGGGGATTCAAAATTCTTTTTTTTTCAATACTACTTTCAAGAAATCGAAAAAAAATGTAAAACTATACTGAGCATGCACTGATATTAAGTAATATTTTAAAAGTAGAGACAGTTCTAATTCGCTACTGAGTTATTATATAGTAAACTGTGATCAAGTTATTCGAATCGAATATATCTAAAAGGTATGACAAAACGCGAAAAGAGGTTTGTGAAATGCCCGTAACTTTAAAATATGTATAGATCTCAATCTTGCATGGGTCTTTTTTGAAAGTTAACTTTTTAGTACATGTACATGTGCACAGGGTGAAATATATTTGGTGTGAAAAACTGAAACGTGGATTAATAAAAAGGTTATCAACTTTTCACACAAAATTTCATAAGATATTTTTGTTAAAAAATTAAAACGCTTAAAATTGTATGAAAATTATAACACTGAAAATTTCACACTACAGAATGTGTGTGAAATCATTTTCATTGAAATGTTATCAACTTTTCACACAAATTTCACACAATATATTAGTGTAAAAAATTAAATGCTTAGAATTGGGTAAAAACTAAAATGCAGGAAATTTCACACATCAGTTTTTCACACACCAATTAACTTTTCACACAAATTTTCATACACTAAAAATGATCCGGCTTAGTTTGTTTCTTTTTTTTACACAGTGTTTCACACAAAAGAAAAATAGGTCCGCGATGTGCACACGTGTTTGATGCGACTTATTGAATAGAATGGCTGATCTTGTATGCCACGAGTTAATCTTAAATTTTGGACAATTTGATGAAAGGGAACTAGAACTAGAAGGGAAAAAGGAAACGGTTCCGCTATTTTTAACAAGCGAAATATACCATAGCGAGACTGTGATCCTGGCGACGTTTTTCGTGTTGCACGGTACATCGGTGGAACACAACTGACCGCGAACATCGAACTGTTTCTTCTGATAAGATCGAGATATCAAAGAAGTTTGTTTGAAGCAACACTAACAATATGCATGAAAATAAAACGAAAGGTCAGGCGTATAAATCGATTTTGCAAGTCAAGAAGGTCTAAACTCAAAAACAAAAATTTGATTGCAAGCAAATGCTTCCTAATAGATGTGTAAACACAATTGTGAAACTTGTAAACAGCTGTACTGATTCTCGAAGCAAAATCTGCTCAATGCCGTAAATATTAGAGCTATATCGACTCATCGATTATGCTATTCTTATTTCCTATATAAAAGAGCTCAAATCACGACAAATTAGAAAATACCCGTGCCAATACATTTAAAAGAACGTGCTCTGAAACTTACAACATTTTATAGGATTTTGTGCGGTTGTTACACTTGAGTAGCTGTGAGCGAGGCTGAGAGCATCGCACGTCAAAAAGACGCAACTGATTTCACTAGCTTTACCAAATTTCTACTATTATAGCTCTTAGTTTCAAAATTTCAAAACAGTAAGCCGTCAAAACGCTTTGGCTGATCAACAATTTTACGGTTTTGGTTAATCGGCGTCTCATTGGCCGTCATGGAAGAGTCGACAACGGCACGAAATAGTATTCGAGAAAAGTTCGTCGCTTCGGGAAATCCCAAGGGACGTGAACACTTTCTATTGTTAAACTACATGATAGCATAGTGTTTTATGCGCAAGCGCATTAAACACAAAAAGTCTAGTTGTGGTGTTTCACATTAGCACATGCTTTTCACTCACTGTCAAAATTTCACACCACAGACTATTGTATGAAAGTTTTATTTAACACAATTTTCACATATGAGAAACACACACATGCAGGTTTTACACAGGTTTCAGTGAAGAAGTACTTATTATTGACTGAGTTTGATGAATCACAACGATGCGGAGGTCCTGCATGGATGCAGCAACAAAACGATCAGCATAATGTGTATTAGGATCGCAAACATATAACACTACTACTTACAATTAATAAGGCTAAGACGAGCTGAAGTATCTATCGCATGAAACAAAATAGCCGACTCCTTATGAGCCTGTGGCCAGCGGTAAATAATAAGTGACTTAATGCGGTCAGTGGTAAACGTTAAGTTTCACAGCTGTTTCACACAATGCCTTCCATTAGTGTTACTAATTTTATTTGTGATCATTGTTCTAATGTTAGAAGACTCATTAAGGAAGATAAAAGAGAGTATTACAGCTCCTTAGCTACATGAGCAGAATCGGCAGCAGCTACTGTGGAAATATGAAAGACCTATATGACACAACAAAGAGGCTAGCAGGGAAATATACTCGTACCAACAACCAAATAAAAGATAAAGAAGAAAACATCTTAACTAGGGAGGAAGAGCAATTAAAATGATGGGTAGAACACTTCAGCGAGCTACTGAATAGACCACGACCCACCGAAACACCATCAATACCTGAGACTACATCGGAACTGGAAGTGAACTGTGAAAGACCGTCAAAACAATAGATCGTTAAAGCTATTGAAAAACTGAAGTCTGGAAAAGCAGCAGGACAAGACAATATACCACCAGAAGCACTTAACCCTTTTACCCTAAGGGTGCCCAATGATTAACTTGTAAGTTCTCATAACTTATGTCCATAATATTTCTATGAGTAGTTTGGTAGAATTGATTTTTCAGACTTTTTGGTGGATGATCAAATTTCATATTCTCAACACTAATCAGCTTATTTTCTATTGTTACTGTAAGGAGAATTTAGATGTTGACAAATGTCTTAGGGGGGGAAGGGTTAAGGTTACCGAACAGTTTGAAACCGAAGGAAAGTGCCAAAATGAGATTTTAACCATACGGATAGATTAGAGGTAAAGCTTTAAGATGGCGAAAAAAAAAATTGTGATATCTCTTTTACGGAACAAGATTTCGAGGTAGAAAAATTTCGCCGAAAAGTAAAACCGCCAATCACGCCTTCTAATTTTGACAGCAACTTCGCGCGATCATATTGCGCGTTTTATTATTGCGCGTGTTATTTTGTTTTAGCTCGAGCTAGGTACAGCCGTTTAGAATTCTTAAAAAGTATAGATTTGGGGAGTGAAATTGCTTTCCCTTGATTTTATAACTGTTTGGCTTCCGCGCCTTTCGGATTAGCCCAAAAAGTCAAGAAAGAAACCTTGGTTTTATCGAAAAGGCGACTGAGGTCGAAAAAAAGAAGAGGCAAAACAAAAATGTCTTTGAAGAAGCTTACACAAGTATAATTGTTTTTTGTGTTCAGTTCGCCTTGCGCCAAATTTACCCGATCATGTCGCTGCTGTTTTAAACATTTTCACACTTTGAGGGAAACTGTGCCCCTGGAAGTGATTTTGATTGGCGGAATGGTCTTGGTCATAACACGCGGTGGGCTTGAGAGGGTGCCAAAATTTTAAAAGCATTTTTCTCGAAACTATTTTTATGTCAAAACTACGAGATACTTGAGGTTCCAACTCGGGCAGTTTTTCGTCCAGCAATTTGAAACTTGGCAAAAATACAGCTGAATAACTGAAGTTCAAAACAGTGTCGGCGTTTTTAGAAATTTTAAAAACTTTTTAAGTTATCTAGGTAAAACACCGCCGCTTTCAATTTAGAAAGTGCTTTTTCGAGGTTTTGGCTGTAAAATACAAACAAAGCGGCCATTCAAAAAAACGCTGGCACGGTTTTGGACTACAAAAAGTGTCAAATATGAAAATGTAACAATTGGTGCCATCAAACGCAGCAGGAGCGACTTGGAACTCCGGAAAGGGAACACAAAGGTCGGAAAACAAGGCGTTCGTTCTTTTTGTTTATTTGAAATCACAACATAAAATTTAAAGAGCGATTTAGAGAATTTCATAAGCTTTTCATTGATGTATAGGTTTATGGGGTTGCCAGAGTACTAGAGATATGCCCAATTAGCCCGGCGCAAACACCGCTCAAACTATTGTGTAACCTTAAAGTAGAACTATATACAACCACTAATATGCTGTATGAACTCTTTGGAAAAATTTAGGAAGAGGAGGAAATGCCAACGGAATGGAACGAAAGCCACATTATCAAACTTTCCAAGAATGGAGATATGAGAGAATGTAAGGACTACAGAGGAATCTCTCTGCTGACAGTGGTTGGAAAGATCTTAAACAGAGTTATGTTAATTACAGAATTATGGGATGCCATGTTAAGAAATCAACAAGCAGGTTTCAGAAAAGACCGTTCCGTCACTGATCAAATAGCCACCCTTCGAATAATCATCGGACTGTCCATCGAATGGAATACCTCTATCTATATCAACTTCGTTGATTTCGAAATAGCTTTCGACAGTCTCGACAGAAATGCACTTTGGAGCCTTATGATGCACTACGGCATCCCAGGAGAATTCATCAGGATTATCAAGAACTCTTACAATGCAACGACCTGCAAAGTAGTTCATGCCGGGAGACTATCAGATGGTTTTGTGGTAAGTAATGGTAACTTGGGAATGTAAAGAAGAATATCTGTGGGTGAAGAGTCAATTTTGGCTGAAGAAAAACAGTTTAGAATTCCCAAAGAACAGTCAAGTATTATTGCAAACTATGATTTTGAACAAAGTGAAAATTTTATCTACTGACTACAGTGGTAAAAAATTGTAAAAAGAAGCTTAAGCAATTTGACACAATGTTTTATAAGGTCTCTGCCCACCCCTTGTTTGTTGAGAGCTGCAACTAATTATATAACTATAGTATAATTTTATAATATTACTTCATAATAATTTTCTTTTTTTTATTTTCTGTTTCGTCCTCTTTCTTTCTGACACTGCCTATCAATATCATTTAACTTGATCTTCTTTCTCTACAGCAGCTCTTAATAAAAAACAAAATTTTCAAAGCAACATGATAGCAACTGTAACTAGGGAATGTAAACAAGAAATTCAGGTGGCGAAGAGTCCATTTTGTAAGGAGAAAAAAACCAGTTATCTGAAAAAACATTAAGATATATTGCAAACCAATTTTTTTTACACAAATAGCAACTTTATTTACATTGGTTAAAATTCAAAGAAAGATGCTTTAGCAATTCGACATGATTATTCACGCGTGCTTAATGAAGTTAATTGATAAATCTATCTCCATAAATCTCTCTTGATATAACTAAATTCAATCACGAAAATCATTAAACTACCTTCAAATCTGTGCTCTTGACTTTTTTGTACTGCTTCAAACGTCTTTTTTTGTTTTTTGCTTCCGAGATTTCTCATTTCGCGGCTATCTCCTCTTTCCTTCGTCGCATAAACTCTCCGGCTTTGAAAGCGGCATAGCCTCCTCTACCGACTGTCCACTCAAAATAAGCGATTTTTAAAGACACCGTGCGACCAAATCAGATCGTAAATTAAAAAAATAAAAAGAAGACAACTTCACTTAACTGTTAATGCGTCTGTTGATCTACATTTGGCTATTTCAAATCATTCAACAAAGAAAAAAAACAAGGGTCAAAAATACGTATTTTGCCAAAATACCAACTTTGAACAAAACGCTTGAGTAAAACGTTCAACTATTTTACCGAGTTCTCACAAAAACCCGCCATGTTTGGTATCAATCGAAAGAAGAAGTTTCGAAGAGTCGTTTTCCGCCATTAAAACTACGACCGATGACCTTGTAAAAGAGATCGGAGGGCCGAAAGAAGGCGAAATGAGACGATCGTAAATTCGGTACCAGGTCTTGGAATTTAACGCGCGTCCAAATAAAAAGTACCACCGCTGACTGGGAGCAAAATCGGACCCTTTTGCCAGGCGTGTTTGTCACCATTTTTGTTCTTACTGGTGATCGATTGGATCATGATGAAAGAGACGATGGATAAACAACAAACTGGCATCCAGAGGAACCGACAGATCAAACAACCTGAAGATCTTGACTTCGCAGATGACATTGCGCTCCTTTCTAGCAAAAACCAACAAATGCAAGACAAAACCACAAGGATGTTAATAAATTCCGTCAAACTGGGCCTAAAGCCGAACGTCAATAAAACTAAGATCATGAAGATTAACTGCACATCAAGCCGACCAATTAAAATTAGTGACAGTCATCTAGAAGAAATTTCATAATTCGTATACCTAGGAAGAACAGTTAGTGTGAATGGAGGAACTGACGAAGACATCAGAGTGAAAATCAACAAAGCAAGAGGGGGTTTTAACTTGCTGAAGAAACTATATGGAATTCGCGTGTCATCTCTTGCAAAACAAAGCTCAGAATCTTCAATTCCAATGTAAAAAGTGTCTTGTTGTATGATTCAGAGACATGGAGAAACACGAAATCATCCAACAACAAGCTGCAATCATTCGTCAACAGATGTCTGAGGAACATCCTGAAGATATCTTGGACAGATAAAATAACAAACGAAGATCTTTGGAAACAAACAAGTCAAGAGGCCATTCAAACACAAATTAGGCGAACAAAATGGAGATGGATCGGTCACATGTTAAGAAAACATCAAAACAGTGTTACAAGACAAGCGCTGAAATGGAACCCCTAAGGTAAGCGAAAAAGAGGACGCCCCAAAAACACCTGGTGGCGTGATGTTGAGGCAGAAAGGAAGGACTGGGGCCACACATGGAACACCTTAGAAAGATTAGCCCAAGGCAGAAGAAGATGAAGGAAGGAGATCGTTGATGGCCTATGCTCCAGGAAGAGCTAAGGGCTTAAACTAACCTATCATTGGTCTAAACTCCGTATCCACTTGTTTATGCCTATATCTTTGGATTAAAAATTTTGATGTGTTTAAAAAGGAAACACATTTTAATTAAGGAATGTAATTGTATAGTGAGTGGATTTATAAATTGGGGGGAGGGGGGTGTCTTAAATGTGGGATTTAAGAGGTTAGTTCAATTTAACCATTAGGAATAAACTTTTTTTAAAAGACTGATTAAGAAATTAATAAATCTAAGAAATAATTGATGAATGCATGTTCCCAAAGCATGTGCTTAAATTACGTTACATGGAGCCACTGACCTCTTGTATTCATGCATGTTACAAATTTTGTGAAGATTCTGGGAATTTCGAAAATCATGCAACCATCTTGCCTTTAAATTAGCTTTATCAATGAATAGATTTATACACATGGTTGGTAATAATTATCTGAAGCCAATTAAACTTCACGCACCTCTCTCCTGGCTACCATTGTCGAAGTAAAATACAGGATTAAGGGTTGTTTCTTTGAAATTAAGAATGCCAACAAAGTACAGCTCCTTTCCATCCTCTTTCTCTTTGAAGCATAAATGTAAGTGCCAAGTAAAGCCGAATACTTATTTAACTTCTGTCGAAGCACATTTCATTATATATTTTTATATAATAATTGCTAAAAACAAAAAATAACAGCAAAATGATAGGCTGTCCTCATGAAAAGAACCAAACGTCAATTTTTATCATTTTACAAGCACCAAAAGTTAGCTTCTTTAAAAAAAAATCTAAGTTGTTTTTATACTGTTATCTGGAAACTTAACCGTCTTTGAGAAGAAGCCGCTTTCATGACGCGTACGCAAAAGTAATACCCGAAAAAGAGTTCTAAGTTCATGTTTATGCATGCTCCTCAAAAATAAATCATTATCCCGAAATGAGCGCACAGAAATGTCCACTAAATGTGCAAATTGCATTTGAGTACACTAAAACTTACTGTTTGTTGATTTATCAAATGTTAACATATTGGTAGGTTTCCGTCAGATGGTGCTCTCGGACCCTCTGGAGATATATTACCCTTCTCATCCTCACAACGTTTTGGGCAGGTTTGTGAAATATTGCCAGTAAACCTGCCCAAAACGTGATGTTCTTGTAATAGCCCTGCATTCAGATTTTTTTATACGATAAAAAGAATAAGATAAGAATTTTTCAAAAAGGCGCTCAAGCGTTTTCGTCCCTGAGTCATCTTCTGGATAGCTTGCTGAAGTTATGCTTTTTTCAGTATCAATTTTTAGTGATTTCATTTGGTTGGAGCCGGTGAAGACAGCTTGGAAATACAAAATTGAAAACCTTAGTCATTAAACTGCACATGTACAGTTTGGTTGAGACTAGGGAAAATTCATACACGAAATCAAAATCTGAAAACTAGCTAAATCCGGTAACTTTAACGGAAGTTTCTTTTACGATAATGCAAAAGAAATTACTTAGCTTGGTTTAAAACTTAAAACAACAGATGTCTATATTGGCGGTTTCCGAAGCCCTCGTTATGATTTCCGGCATGTTTCCTCCAAAACCTTACAATATCTCAGCGCCGAAGTTATAATATGACAAATCTCATTTGCACTCCGCAGGTAGAAATAGAAGATTTTATAATCATCACATGTACGTTTGCACATCCCTTGTGACTCGTAAGAGATGTAGAACGTGATTCATTAAGCAAATTAAGCGATCGACAAGTTTGACGCAGTAAACTACCTCGGGTAATTAGCGAAGCTTTTCGCTCCTCCCATGCCGAGTGATGATGTAAGATATTCGAGATATCATCAAAACACTCTGTTTAGAGTAATGCCTAAGCGAGAGAAGAAGGTGAAACGTTCGTAAACATCAAGTATTGCTCCGGTGCCCGCAATTTTGAATGAGCACTTTATTCATGTAACGCACAGTGATAAAACAAAATTATTTCAGGTATAAAACTTGGCCGAACCAGCGCGCGTCAAATTTGTCATTGAAATATTTTACTCTTAACTTCAAAATTCCAAACAAAGTTTTATGTTTTGCCTCTTTTTAAGGTTTCGTGTCGAACTTCATTTAGCCGTAATTAGCTCTTGCTTCCGCGACGGTTTCGAAAGTAACTAAAGTAAAAAGTGTTACGTAGCGTCATTCAAATCAAAGTTTATTCGTCATGATAGGCAAATCTACTGAGACAATACCGTAGGGGAAACAATAGCTCGGTCTGTGATATTGGGATGTTCAGGGCTATAGAATAAATCTTTCTTTATAAACAATAGCTGAACAAGAACATGGCGGGCGAGATGGTGACGAGCAAGATGGTCTAAAAATCTGAGGTATAAGAAGTGTTTTCGTTAAATGAAACCTCGTCCTCGTATTTCACTTGTAATAAATTCAGTGAGCAAATTGACAACTTGCATCTACAAACACTTTAGAGCGGGTTTAGAGGGTACGTTAATGTACAATACATAAAGATGCTTTGCGACAGGGCCTGAACAAGCAAATTTGCTAGTTCTTATAATACAAGAAAAATTTACACCTATAAAACTATATGCCTAAAGCGCGCGGTTTTGCCGCGATTCATGAGAAATGACAAACAACCGGTTCGGACGTACTGTTTTTTTTTCTTCATACAAACTAAAAGTAAAAAAAGAGCATATTTTTGTGGTTAGTAAGCCACGTTTTCAAAACGCGTTGTATCGGGGTTTTCAAGTCTTTATTTGTTAGTCATAGTATTACGCAAATCGTGGTTTGTATCTGTGCTCGACAAGGGTAAACAGTTACCTTTTTGGGGTGTCAGAAACAACCAGAAATAAAGTCGTTCGCTTGACGTCAATTAATGGCCTGAGTTTCCCAACGCACTTGTTGTGGTAAACCGCTGGCTTGTTCCGTTATTCAACCCATTGTGCACAACGTAGCAACAGATAGTAAGCTGGAAAAGCATGGCTTGAAACAATTGATGAAACAAGCAAATCTATAATATACTTTAGTAAACGAAATAACCTACAAGAAGTGTTTTGGCTGTTGTTTTGTCAACAAATGATTGTTGTAATTCCTTAATGGAACAACTTTTGACCACGACCTACTGTTACTTTATAATTAAATTCTAACGCAAAATTTATGTCGGTCGCCATCATCTGTCAATAAACCTTTAGGAATAAAAATTGTCTTCAACTGAAACCGTTTTAAAATAATTTCCGAGTCGGTCTTAAATAAACCACAGATCTTGTAAGAACAACTTTATAAGGACAACGAGGCTCAGAGGTTGGCCAAAATTGGAGAACACTCTTTAAACAAGCTGAGGCTCGGGGTCGATAGCTATATTCTTAACTTTTTTAATCAGTCTCGATCTTTAACTTAACAATACAGAATGATTGAAAAATGATTTGCAGTTTTTCTCTTTTTCTCATTGTCACTTGCCTCAAATTACACGCTGTACACGTATAGTATACTTGCCCAAAAGTTAGTTCTTTACAATGTACGTACGTGTATCGCAACACCTTAGGTCTAACTTTTATTTGATTTCAACCACCCATAGAAAAAAGAACAACTTAAGAATAATTTGAGACTCAAATCGCCAAAAAATTTAAGAACAATGAGCCTCAGCCAAATTTACTGGTTCTTATTTAAAAAAACCACTTTAAGTCACGCCCAGTTTAGCTGGCAAAACCGTTTAATTTTTTTAACTGACAAGGTCGTGTTGACTTGATTTTTATAAATATAGGGCCATTGTTATAGCTAAGGCATAGTTATTTTTTTTGTCAGAAGAGCTAGAAAAAACAACAAAACAACAAAAGTAAATCAAGTATACAGCAGTATTTAGTTCCAGCATATAATGTATTAGGCAACCAATTAGTAATTCAATACTTATTTTACACGCTTTTTTTTTTATAAGAACCATTAAATTTGGCCGAGCCTCTTGTTCTTAATTTTTTGGCGATTTGAGCCTCAAATTGTTCTTAAATTGTTCTTATTTCTATATGTTTTTAAATCGAA
>JAOBRD020451816.1:0-18194 GCA_027575215.2 Hydrozoanthus sils | reverse complement strand
GTACCTAGAATGATGCAAATAGATAGCTGCCTTTTGGTTCGAACATTTTTGTCTTATAATCCCTATAAAGCTTATTTTCCGTGTGCTAGGGTCCGTGTGCTAGGGTCCGTGTGCTAGGGTCCGTGTGCTAGGGTCTGTGTGCTAGGATTACGGGGACAAGGTTACACAGTTACTTGTACTTAGGCTCCTGACAAACAAAACACGGGGTCTCGCCCCAGTCCACCAAGCCGTTAAAGATAGTGGTTGTACGCTTTACCACAATGCCCTGGGAGCCTAGTACCGCTGCAAAGGGAGTAGAGAAGAACAACGCTTTTTGAACTCCTTCTTGTATTGCTGACAGCTTTGTTTATATGCAAAATTTGAAGTAGTTTTAGAATAACATCACCAGCGCAGGATATTGTAACGAACAAGTGCGAAAAACGAGGCTCGTAAAAACTTTGATTTCTAGGATACACGAAACATGAATTTGCCGTTTGCCCGTCCGACAGTCGGAAATTTCTCAACGTTTTCATTGGAAGCCCTAAATATTAAATTCCTTGCGTTGATATGCTAAACAGCCAAACGGAGATCTAGGCAACCGTTCTGTGTAGAGGAGCGCAGATTTAACTGCGTTTGTGATTCATTGAAGTTGGGTAGCGTAAATTTATTCTCTCTTTTTATTGGTTCAAACTGCAGAACGTCATCCTTTGTACAGAACTGTGACCCGACAGTAGTAGATCTGTATATGTTCGACTTTAATACGTTTCACGTGGGTATAGTAAGGCTAAACCTTCTTTTCCGCGTTCTTCTTTTGTCAAAATATCTTAAGCTATGGCTGCCCTCCAAATCTAAATTCGACTGATAAGCTTTCTGCCGTCTGTCCAAATCCAGAAAAAATCTCTAAATTGGATTGCTTCTAACCACGACTAAAAACCTTTTCGCTTTGGCACAAAATAATTCGGCTTGTAACCGACGACCTCGTGTATATATATTTGATTGAATTTAAAATCTTTTTACATTTCCTTGCTTGAACCGCAGGTCAGTCTCTTGCGGGCGCAGGTGGTGGTGGCTTCTTGTATCTTATCACCAAGCAACCAAACATGGCAGAACAGATCAGAAGCACGATCAAGAATCTTTCGGTAAGTTTTTGAGATGGCAATTAAACTCATTCCTTTCTTTTTGCTGCGAGCGAAGCGAGTAGCAACACTATTACAGTCCGTTGTGGTATCCCTGTGTCGCACGATAGTAGTCTATCTCGTGAGTGGGAGGGCGATGGATGATTTTAGCGCCTGCAGTGTCGCAATATCATACGTCATCAGCCGTAGTATTCGCAGCTCTTTACTTTTAATAAAAACTACTAGTATAAAAACTTGATAATTTTGATTTCATTGACACTTGAAATATTGAAGTATTCTCCTTGAACAATAACGCGAGACTAGAATTGTGGTTTATTTTCCATGTATATCGAAGCCATCTTACCTACTTTTTAGGGCAGTAAGGAATCTATCAGTCCACGTGCTCAGATTGGCTCGCAAACGCATCAGACCTCTAAGGTGCGGGTTTTGAGCTGTTTATGGCGCTGTGGCACCCAAAAAATATCTTCACTAACACATTTTGTTAACTCTGTTTTTGTGCTTTGTCTTTACAACCGTGTTTAAAAATAATTTGTATTGTTTTATTTTTGTCAAGTTTTCATTTACCTTTCCAATCAGTTTCCGCCAATTTTCGTCACTAAAACAGTATTTTGTTTACATATACTCGATTTGTAAAATGCTTAAATATAAATTATACTTTTACGTTTTTACACGTATCGACTACTCTTATGAAAGCAGAAGGCCAGACCGCAAAATGTTATCGACATCTGTAGGATTTGAGCCAGCGACCATCGGGACAACGATTCGTAGCTCTATATACTCTATATACCACTGAGACATGAAACGTCATGTTGTGTCATATTGTACCTTGGTGCAAATTAAGATGTTTGTTAAGTGTTACCCCTGTAAAGCCAGTTTCTACGACTACCCAGTCTCCCTTGCAGACTTTCGATCAGTTTTTCCATCGATATTGCTGGATGGAAGAAGTCTCACTGATACCTCGAAAGTTTTGACTTTGTTGCTAATGTCTCTGTTGAAGGCACAAATGTAACAACTGGTCCTAAATGTAACAAAGGTCCTAAATGTAACAACACTTGGTCCTAAATGTAACAAATTTAATTCTTGTGAGAGTATCGCGGTTTATATCGATATTGTCAGGATGTTATTTATCAAGTTTACCCATTTTATCGATTTTTTTTATTTTCTCTTAACTTACTCTTTTCTTTGAAAGTCACTTGAAAAACAGTCAAACACGCTTTGTTCTTCACCTTAGTTTTAACTTTCATTTTGTTTATTTAATTTGAATAACCATACGTTCGTTTCTTCAACCAAATATGGAAAGAATTTCTCAACAAGCCTGGACTAACAACCATGAGATAGATTTTAAAAACGCTAAAATAACCATCTTATACTAATTTCATTTTTTAGCTTGCACAGTATTAGTCAGTTTTACTCTTTTTTCCAGATCAAGGCTATAGGGATCAATTGCCGAAAGCTTGTGTAATCCTTTTAAATATTTTTATCAGAGAACGTTTTTATATAATTATTTTAATCATGAACAAGCCATTGGGTTTATTCGTAGGGGACATTAGACTCTCGAGCTGTAGTTTGTAAATTCGTGATGTGCTTCTTAATCTAAAATTTTCAAAATCGGTACAGGTACAATAAAGTTGGAGTTTTTGTTGGTGTCCTCGTTTATTTTTATTTGAAAAAATCTCATTCGCATTTCTGTAGTGGCCCGGGGCAGGAAAGACTTCTAAATCTTAGGAATGATTACGTAAGACCTGAACGAACTCAGACGGGACGAGTTGAATTCCGTTTCGTACATTCCCTTTTATGTCATTACATGAGACCGGTCTGAGGTTTCCATGTAAGTGTACACAAATCTGAAATTTTTCTAAGGCTTTCTTTGTAATAAATGTGAACTTTCTTCCCGGTCTAAGTTTGTCCAAGTCTCATGTCATAAGATCAAATTTTGATCTGAATTAACGAATAATTGTTACATTTAGGATCAAGTGTTGTTCCATTCAGTTACGACCAAAAGTTGTTACATTTATAGGACCTTTGTTACACTTAGGACCAAGTGTTGTTACATTTAGGACCTTTGTTACATTTAGGACTGACCAGTTGTTGTTACATTAGGACCAAGTGTTGTTACATTTAGGACCTTTGTTACATTTAGGACCTTTGCTACATTTAGGACCAATTGTTGTTACATTTAGGACCTTTGTTACATTTAGGACCAAGTGTTGTTACATTTAGGACCTTTGTTACATTTAGGACCAGTTGTTACATTTGTGCCTTTAAAAAGGTCCAGTCCCCATATATATTCTTTCGTATTACTATGTTACAGGGCATAGAAGACGTGACTGTTCACGAGGTGTCGATCGACCGCCAAGGAATCTCAACCAGAGTAGAGAAATCATAAAAATGACAATAAGTTCTTTCAAAAATCACTTATTATAATTTTTAGTTTTATGGCCAAACCATGTAAAATGTAAATAATTTTAACTAGAGCGCGTTTTCATTTAGAAAAATAATAACTAAAATATCTTAAACACTTCTACCAGCAGGGCACACTCTAACATTGAAATTTAATTTAAATTGTCTTTCACACGGTTAGTAGTGGGTGCCCCGGTTTGACTGTTCCCAGACTCACCTTAGTTGGCCAACCGTGAGACCCCGGGTTTAGGATTTAAACATTTGTTCGGTCTTCTTTCGCCACACCGTCCGTGAACGAACAGGGACCGTCAACTGGTCAAGCCGTTGGTCTAGTCTCTCGTCCTCTAACGGGGGACTTAAAAGAACCAACCCACTGATCGATAAGAGCACTTGGTGCGGCGGTCTGCCATTTGATAAACACGCACACTCTTAAACAAGAATATAATTATGTGATCTTACCACAGGTAGCCCATGTCCCCGTCACGATACTTGAACAGCAAATGTATTGGAAATTTGAGTTTTGTGTATTATTGTTTCCAAAATGTAATGAAGTCCTCCATTCTAGATTCTGCTATTTAATAATTATAACGTTAATTTTGTTTTGTGTGGAAAAGTATTATGTTCATTTAATTTTTTCCCATATAGCCTCAGAGAGCGCTTGAATTCCCCCCGAAACAAAGTAAATGTATAAGCAGTTATGATTACTAAATAACAGAATGAAGAATGGAAGATTTTATTAAGTTTTGGAGCAATATTATATAACTCAAAATTCCCAAACACTTGCTTTTGAAAATTCGGTTGGCGTTCAAGCATTGTCTTGCATTATGGCGAGAGGTGTGGGCTACCTATGTTGTTACGCGTTTAAAAAAAACTGAATCGTATAAGGGACCGATCGTTATTACGTCTCAGGGGGGGTGGTACAATTTTCAAAATAACTTGAAAGAGGGGGGGGGGGTACATTTTTATTCACAGTATTCGGGCGGGGGGTACATTTTTGTCTCACTTGTGTTTTCCAAGAGTTGAGTGACGGACATTTCCTTTTGTTTTACATTTTATAACAGGCGACCCAAACGCCTATTGACGAAGTGTTGTAGGTTAATATCAGACTCTCAAGCCTTCTTTTGCGTGATAGTTGCGCCCTTCCTGAAGAACAGACTCCAGCCGTAACAAGACATCGTTATTACCTTACTGACTTTTCTCGAACTTCAGATCGCTGTTGTTGCCAGTTGAGAGATTCCTTGAATTCGTTCGCTTTTTGAAGACGCCATGTTGAATACTATGTAACCAAGCACTTGTGCCCAGACCTTCTGGAAGAATTCAGCCAACACAGCCAAGGACCTTGGGGCAACATGCATTTTTAACCACACAGAATTTTATATAGTTTGTCAAATTATATGGAACGCATATTTAAAGTACTTTGGCGAATGATTGCATTTTCAAAGGGGGGAGGGGGGTACATTTTGCAAATTCTTATTGGAAAGGGGGGTATAGCTTTTGGTTTACAAATGAAAAATAAGAAAAGCTGACAAACAACGAATAACTTTAAAACGACTATATTTCGACCGGCCACTACCGGTCTTCTTCAGGTCTTAAGGAATAATTTACAATACCGTTTGTAATATGTATTACAAAGTAAAATTTTCACCAACAGAGATTCAGTCCGCAAAGCTCGTGAAGCTCACCTTAATCTTAAGGCAAACAATCTTGAACCTCACGGACTTAACATTAGAGAAGACTTGTAATTTTTGTTTTTATTTTTAAGCCACATCTTTTTTATTTACCTTGTACACTTTTTGTTTTCATTTTCACTACCAGTGCTTTTCAACCGTTTTTTACGTCATACACCATATCATACTTCACTTTGTAATACATATAGTATTCGTCGTTTTAAAGTTATTCGTTGTTTGTAAGCTTTTCTTATTTTTCATTTGTAATTTTTTTAAGCTGACATGGTCCCCTACTGGATCCGACGATACAGAAAGTCGTTCACGGGTTTTCTTATAATATTCTATTTTTGGTTTACATCTATTGAGGAGGCCGGGGGATACAAGTTTCCATACACTAGATTTTTTTTGATAACCACCGCCCCCCCTGCGACGTAATAAACGATCGGTCCCGAATTCCATTAAAACAACACCAAATATGAGGACAGTAATAGGATAAAAGATAGCTATAAACTTACAGTAATAAATAGTATTATAACATAGAGGGCAAAATTACTTCGAGCTGATTGGCTAACAGCGGGGGCATTTTTTCTTAATTCAGGGCAAAATTACTTAGCGCTGATTGGTCGCTGGTACACTTCCTAAAACTTCCGAACATTTTCCGAAAATTTCAAAAAATCTCAAAAATGCCTTTGAAACATTTTCCGAAGATTTTCGAACATTTCCGAGAATTTCCGAACATCTCCGAAGATTTTCCGAATTTTTTTAAAAATCATAAAAATGCCTTAAAAACGATTTTAAACCTCATCCGAACATTTCCGAATGTTTTCAGAAGTTGCAAAGATTTTGTTTTATTTGGGAGAAATGAGTTAAAATATGCAACGCCTACTCGTGGGATCCCGCGGAGAATGAAGAATTTTGCCCTCGATGTTATAAACATGTAATCGCCTGGTTCCTCGTAAAATTTAGGATTAATATCACTTGTGTTTTCAATTTTTTCCAAATTTTGGAAAAAGTTGAAAACACTCGTGATATTAATCCTAAATTTTACTCGGCCCCATGCGATTACCTATACTAATAATATAATGATTATGTACGAGTTACGACCATTTATGACCAATGCGAACAAAATAAAACATTGCGGTTAATGTGCCGATTGTTATTTCTCATTCTTCAGGTAAAAATTTTCTGATTCCATGTAGGGAATGAATGTACATTTACAGTTTCTTAAAGTTGTCCTAGTTTATTTAGTGTTTATTTCTTTCGAAAAAAACCCTTTGACTAGCTATAATCGCCTAGAACTCAGTCCCCTCTCAAACAAATGGCTTCATTTATAATTTATGTTTTCATACTTATACTCAGCTGGTATTCGTACACAAGATGTGTTTTGGTTTATGTGTCAAAACGGAAAAATGCTCAATGTTCTTATTACAATAGAACAGGAAACATGCGTTGAAGCTCGTCCATATTTTTTGTAAATGAGGAAAAAATCTTCTGCATCACCGCCAAACCGAAGTTCAGTAAATCGACGAAACTGCGTTGATTAGGAAGCGAATCGTATGGCGTCGTGTTCAAAGTCAAAAGAGTCCGGAAACTGGAGTCGCGTTTTCAGTGAAGAACTGACTTGCCCCGTCTGTCTTGAAGAGTATAAAGAGCCGAAGTCTCTCCCTATTTGTGCACACAATGTTTGCAAAAGCTGTCTTGAGAATATGGTAAGATGTAAATTAAATATTAACGCTGGCAGTCAAGAAATTGAGTGCCCGACGTGCCGCCAAAAATCAAAACTACCAAATGGCGGAGTAGAATCACTCCCTACTAGTACGTTGATTGTAAGGCTTTTAGAAGTTACCCCCGGCAGAATGGAAAGGCTGGAAGTGCAACGAGCTTTGGAGAGGAGTAAGTCGGTTATAGAGAAAATGAAGACGAAGTTACAAGAGATTGAGTCGGTTGCAGATGGCCTTGGAGAAAAACGCCAAGACACTGAACAAGAGATTCATAAAATTTCCAATTATCTTGTCGACATTGTTCGAAAACAAGAACAAAACTTTTGTGCACGAGTTCAAGATTTTTACACTGAGAAGGAAAGATTTTTAGAACAGCGACAGAATAACATTAGAACTCTACTGACCAACGCTTCGGATTGTGTGCAACTGACTGAAGATGTCCTACAGAAAGGAGATGTCGTGGAATTAATGGATCTCAACAGTGTTTTGGTACAAAAGCTTGATGAAATATCAGACATGAAGTTCGGAGAAGAGACGGATGTTGCTTCAAATTATGAGGAGCAGCTCGAATTTCATCCGTTCCGTGACACTGTAAGTGATTTCGAAAACAAAGGTTTTGGTTTGATTAAGATGCAAACCTATGAGAGACCCAAACCCATCCCTGGCCCTTCGAGTCTCGACTACAGCAAAGTGGGAAAAGTCATCCAGAAGTTTGGTTGCAAAGGTAGTAAAAAAGGTGAATTCAAAGGGCCGGGAAGTGTTGCAACAAATGATCTAGGTCTTATTGCCGTCACAGATTATTTTAATAATCGAATTCAGGTTTTTGGAGAAGGAGGGCGATTTCGGTTTCAGTTTGGCAAGAAAGGCAGAGATGAAGGGCAGCTGAAGGGTCCTACAGGAGTCGCCTTCACACCAGACAACAATATTGTTGTACTGGACAGTGGAAACTACCGAGTGCAAGTGTTTGACAGGTCAGGACGCTTCGTTTCTAAATTTGGATCTCAAGGTTGTGGCAGAGGTGAATTTGGGAAAGCGGAATATCTTTCTGTTGACTCAGATGGCAATGTACTAGTGGCAGACACAGAAAATAATCGGGTTCAGGTCTTTTTGCCTGATGGCCGATTTGCATTTCACTTTGGTGGGACTGGAACTGAAGGGTGTGATCGGCCTTTAGCAGTTGTTCAGCACAAAGGGGAGTATTTTGTTTCTGACAAGAATAATTACTGTATCAAAGTTTTTGATGCTGGTGGTTCATATGTGCGACAGTTTGGCCGTGAAGGCAAAGGCAGTGGGGAGTTTTGTTGCCCAAGAGGGCTTGCGATTGACGGCCAAGGTGACAGTATTCTAGTGTGTGATAGTGAAAATAATGTAATTCAGGTGTTCAAACTTGATGGTAGTTTTATCACAAAATTTGAAACAAAAAAAGCACCAGTAGGAGTTACCTTAACTCAAAGTCGAAATCTTGCTGTTTCATTTTATTATGGACATTGTATCCAGGTTTTATCTTATGGATAAACATGCAATTCAACTCTGGTTAAGTAGTAAAAATATACTGTTTTGGGTTTTGTTCCCTGAATGGGGGGGGGGGGGTATTTCAATGCTGTTTTGTTCTCAAAGAGGGGGATTGTTTAGTCACCCAAGAACCTGCAATAATAATTATCTTATAGTGTAGTCATCTTCAGTGCTTTACCTGTTGGAAGCCAACACAAAAACATGTATGTGACTTTCAAGCACTGATCAAATATTTAAAGTCCCTATAAAGCTTACTTTTTAGATTAAAACTGTCATCTATGAACTCAGAATTTGAACAACTGAAAAAACTTTCCTACATTAAGTATGCTTTGTAATAGAAAAAAGATTTAACTTAAAATTTGACCGAGCAGGCAAAGGACTGGTAACCTGTGAGTCAGCAGCAGGCATTAGTGTTTTTCGTAGTTCTTTCAAAATTCATAATTTCTTTAGATCCTTATTACTTCGTGTAAGTGTTTTGCAGGGAAAAGCATGATAAACCAAACACTTTCATGTTGAAACTCTAGGCATACTATCAGTTATAAAAGCAATAAAAAACATGAACTTGGTCAGCCTGTTGCTAGACAACTGACTCATGCTACATCATCACACCAGGGCCTTGGACTTTTGCTTGGGCAAAAATAACTTATTTGCAAATTTAAAACCCTAAAACTATAGCAGGAAATGTGAGAAACTTTTTTTTTAAAAATATTGTACCACTAGAGTAAAAAAAAAAGCTTTATAGGTTTCTCATAGTTTTTAAGATGTTTACACAAAGTTTTCTTTTCCACAGAAATCTTTGAAAAGTTTCTTGATGTTGTAGATTGCAAGTTACTTGTTTGAAAATGAAAATATCAACGGTTACTAGTTTAGTTTCTCTATAGATCTATTTAGAAATAACGATTTTAAGAGGAGAAAAGTTCAGTGGAGTTACCAATTTTAACTAGGCAGTGTAGCTTCAGTTGGCCTAAAAGATAAGTATGGTTCTTTTTTGTAAATAAGGTTAGAAGACAAATCTTCTGCACAAGAGGCCAAAATCTTACCATTGCCAGGAGTTGGCTGCTTAAAAGTCATTCAACTGTATGCATAATAATTATTACAAATTTATAAATCTATATGATGTTGGATTAGAAAACTGGGTTAAAAGGATTCTGCAACAATCATTCAGCTATAGATGGTAGTTGAATGAACAAACTAGATAGTAATTACAACACAACAGAACTTAAAGAATTGATAAATATTTATTATGTAAAAATTGAAATCATAAAACGGATTTTGCACTGTTGTCCTTGTTTCTCATTATTTTACCGATTCTGCATAGCACTCCCTTGCAGATTGTAAAAACAATAAAAACAGGGTCCCCAAACCAATGTTGGTCAGCATGATATCACCCCTCCTTTCTGAACCACCAGTTTTGAGCTTGATGAACAACAAACAATTTGGCATTACAGTTACTATATTTATTTATTTATTTATTTGTGATACAGCATAATTGGTACTGTCAGTTAAAAAATATTTGAGCAGAGTTTTGTAATCTATTTAAAAAACAAATATCCATAACCAATACTAAGCTACCTACACTTGGTGATCAAAAATTGAAATCAAGAAACTAATAAGATGCTACAACTTACAAAGCTTAAGATAATGAATTAATAAATATTAATTAGGAAAAATCTTTAGAACTAAAATAATGTTTGCACTATCATAAATGATCATTTGACTGGATAAACTTAGTAGTTATATATACAAAATATTTTGCTAAAAACCCGTGTGAAAGTTATATACAAATACTAGCCATGCATAAAATTAATATACAAATACCAGTCCATCAAACTAGAGTGTAATATTGTTTAGTGTAGAAATCTTGGCAAAATTACTTCACCTAAGATTTAAATTCAACTAAGAGACAACTTTCTGTCAACCTCAGATCTACTGATCCTATTTGTTCAAATTGAAGAGTCTTTATATCTACTAAGATTCTTATACTGTTTCCAGTTGTGTTTTGAACTGCATAAAAATATTTAAATTATTCTAAAAGCTAATTTTCAAGTAACTGCATTATGCATGGGGTGTGGGGAATTCTCACATTAAAACAAGAAAAAAAACTATTTGGTTAATTAAATAGTTCAAGATTTATATTAGTTGAATCCCATAAAATGTTTTGTTTGAGAATAACAAAACATTGGCACAATATACCATAACAGTACTGTTGTATTTATGGAAATGGCAAAGAAAACTATGCTGTTCCATGCTTTTACCAGCTAGTTTTGACTGCAAATGCATGGGTAACTGCTCACTGTTTTGGTTTTTACTTTTATTTGTAGTCTGTTTCTAAAGTGGTGTGCTATAATTGTTAAGTTACATTTATTTACAAAAACATGTGAAATGCAACTGTTGATACTCGCAGAATCTGAAGGTATAATATTGTCATTGTACAATGAAAGTCTATTAATTTGATCACCGCCCAATATGAAAGTACACATCACAGTATACCATAATTAAGAACTTACAACCATTGTGGGTCTATACATGTATACAATAATTATTATGTACATATATGAAATAAGCATCCATTTAAGGAACAGGGTTGTTTGTTGATAAAGTTACAGTTCTGAACTTAATATATGATATGATATGGTCAGGAACTATGACTTGTTAATATCAACTAAACACTGGTAGTCACAATTCTTTGTCATGTGAAGTTTTTTGTATTTATGACTTTCCTTACTAACCCTGGAGCAAATTCCAGTCTTTAATTATTTTCCAAAATACTTTTCAGTTACTTTCAGTCCTAAATTCATTAGAATTTTCATGTTTCATAATACCACAAGTGCACTCATGTTTTTAAGAGTGTCCTTGGAGATTAAAGTGATTAAAGCTACTGGTTTGGAGAGAATGGGTGCAATACAGATGTTGAGGTTCCCTTAATATAAAATAATCAATAAAACAATCACCTACAGTCTCCTACCAGTTTCTACCATGTAGAGTTTACCACAAACTGTACAAGTACTTAACTGTAATACTGTAAATTGGAGCTAGTACAATATCCATTTCCAGTCGAAAGATGTAATAAATATAATAAGAAAACGACTCCGGAAAACATTTGGAAGTGTACTTAATTGTTTAGTAAGCATTTTTTCGGAGTTTTGAAACAATTTTGTTCACTACTAGGCAACAAAGCACTTCTAATAAGTGAGTTATGTAGATTCTTGTCTTGCTTATATGAGACAATTAAAGGTTTAGAAAAAATAATGTGGCTTCAAGATTGTGCTACATTATTTTAAAGATTCTAAGAATTACATTTCTGGCAGCCAAGTATATGTTAGGATGGTAACAGAGAATAGTACTTAAGTAGAATTTTCTCCTCAATGTTTGAAACAGTCAAAAATTTGGTTTGATAGAAATTTTAAGCTGTACACAGGTACAATAGAAAATGGACTGAAGATACTGACACTTCAGACTGGAGTTCTTCATTAGAGTAATTAAAGTGTAAGAGAGATAACTATTAGAAAGTTGGTTTTATGTTATAATTACTGTAGTTGTGAAAAAAGTGATTGGCCAATTAGATAGGTACATACAGTAGGTAGCAAAATAAAATAAAATGATGGGATAGAAAAGTAAGAAAAAAAAATTAAAAACAAAAGGCTAATTAAACATGAAGCATTCATTTATCCTATGGAGCTTTAGAGTGCCAAAAGTTTGAATAAGTCACACTTCTTAGAATTTGTGATGATTGTTTCTGCTGATAACAATAAACTGAATGCAACAAAATTAGAAATAGAGAGGTTGGAATAATTGAAATAGAAAGCTGCCAGGTTTAGAAAGATCTTTGTTGCATACATGTCAAAGAGGTGATCCCTGATGCAGCAGTTCTAGTTTTAGCCTTTTATAGAAAACATGTTGAATGTTGATATTAGTTAGGTCATTTGTTATCTAAGGAAAGTAAGGGTTAAGATCTATATTATCTCTAATGCTGCCAAGTCCATTCCATAGCGACGACTTGTCATTGATGCTACTTTCTTCCAGTGACCAGACCGCAAATCGTAGCAATCAACACTGTTAAGGTTAGTAACACCATTGAAGCCTCCTACAGCATACAAACTGCTGCCACTGGCACAAGCGCCAAAACTGCTGCGAGGTGCGGTCATTGATGGTATGTTGTACCAGCGTCCCTCCCTTGGATCAAATCTCTCAACTGAACTCAACCATGAAAGGTTGTACCCACTAAGTGCATAAATTGACCCTACAAACAAACAACAAAAAATAATCAATTTAAACATTTTCCATTGCAAAGTCAACTTGGAGAACAGTCAGACATGAAGTACCAAGTATACTAATGTTCATGCAAAGTCAACTTGGAGAACAGTCAGTCATGAGGTACCAAGTATACTATTCTTTTTCTCAAGGTCCCTCAATTAAGACTTGGTGTTGTGTTTTAGAAAAATGTTTTAGTCTGACATCTGATCTGAACCACGAATCTGATTAGTGGCACAACTGACTGTGAATTCAGAGATGAAATTCTTCCCATTTTTTGAATTATTTTTATATCCTGAAAGATTGTAAAATTATGTTCAACATCAAATGGCGTAAGATAAGAAAGGCCCGATCATATTCAAGTGTAAACAAGAGGTGTAATTTGTGTTTATGGGAGAAGTATTTTATTATATGTAGGCCCAAATTGTCAACACTTAACATTAGAAACAAACTGATATCTACTTGTAGACATTCTAAGAAGTTTCTACTGATGACCATGCCCACTTAACTTAACCAATCATATCTCAATTATGACCTAATCATATTTAACAATTATTCCATGAACGCGCGATGGATATGAGGTGATAGATGGCCAACGAGGCGCAGGCTATTTCACCTCATATCCAACAAGTGTGAGTGGAATAATTGTTTTGTTATAAACAAACAACTGAATAAATTATATGAATCAAACATTCTGCTGAAACTTTTATTTTCCAACATGGCAACAACTAATCGGTTTTTTAATAATAAAAAAACGAAACATACAATTCCGGACTTTGAAACATACAGTGATTTATGCATGAGTGAACTTGCATTGCGCATGTACAAAACTTGTCATTGAATGAAAGTTGAAGATGGCGAGTGGTAAAACATGAAAAGTTTTAAAAAGCTTCAAAAATACAGTCGAAATGTTCACTGTCCAAAACGAAACTTCAAAATTAAGCTACTTGCCACTGTGACTATATTGGTGAATATTTACGGTGCAGCCGTAGAAGTTGTTTGTGATGGGGAAATGGCCACTCGCTTGGCCGCCATGTGCTGTAGATGGATTGAAGAGATGGCTGACTTTGTTGTTGCAAAACCACTGGCCTGCTTACGGGTCTTGTTAAACTGTCAAAGATTTCCTCTTTAGGAACAACTACACTGGTTTGTGGATGAGGAACTTCAGGTGCCAGGAAAGCATGCAACAAATCTGACATTCGTTGCTGTCGCGTAAAGATGGCCTCTCGTTATAGGACCTTATTGATTTTTGAAGCTTCAAATTGACAAAACAGTTCCAGACAAAATGAAGGCAGCAACAAAATACGGTGTGAAAATTTGAAAGCTAAGAAAAAATATATATATATTCGTCTTTGAAACATCGATTTAACACATTTACTGGACAGACTGCCGAGTTCTTCTGCATGCGGAAGCTGTTTACATCAGTCAACATTGTTTGAAGAAATTTATAACTGAAACTTTATTTATTACAAATTATTGTGTTTCTGTTTCAAAATATATTTCAATCTTAGAGCCTCCTAAGATGAAAATATGTAGATCAACAAGACCTTCAGGTACTTGTGAGGAACTCCCGCTGGGGCTAAATTTATCCTTGTGACAGGATCAAAATTTGTCCAAAGAAGTGAGCTTTGGAGCTTTACTTTTCCCTTGAATTTATTATTTTGGTAACTAGCAAAGTTGTTCATGTAGGTAACATTTGTCGGGCAGTTGAATTGTTTTGCACCTAGCGACAGCATTAAGAGATTAGTAGCACAGCAAAAGCGAGTTTAATACAGTGGAGTAATTAAGTTGACCCACACTTGAGCAACAAGAAGAAGTAACGGCTGATATAAAGCCTTGCACTGCCGAGATTCTAGCTCGATGCGTATGGGTTTGACTTTAGCCATGAACGCTGTGATAGTTTACTTGCACGATTCATTATCCAAACATGTTTGATCACATTCTATTTTCAACTTTGACAGTTAGACTTCCAGCTCCACACACATTCTCCTCCTCTTGGCTGTAATCTGCAAACAGTTAAAATTTCTAAATGTTTGTAGCCCCACTCCTTGTGATAAGGGCATTAACAGCTGCTTCAGAAAGACATCTTTGATCGAGATCTCCCACTTTCGTGATTTTCGTGAGAAAAACAAGTAAAATCAAACCTAAAATCGAACCCAAGTGTCCAAGGGAAGGATTGGAAGGTGTGTTCAGTGATTTGTGCCCATTCCCACATATGAATTGCATGAAATTTGGCTGAGAATTAACTGAAGAGCACTAGACCCCAGAAATGAAATAAAAACTGTGTGCACTGTTTTGCCCAAAAAAAGGGCCTTGACCAACCAATTTTGGGGGATTTAATTGGATAATCAAATTAGTTATCCAAACACATTTGTTTGCTTTTGCCGCTAGGCTGCCTAGTTCTTACGCAGATCACTACTCAAGAGAAAGTTTTCTCACATTTTCCCATCAAAGATTCCCACATGGGCAATAAAGTATTCTGATAGCAAACTCATGCTGCCTATTCTATCATTAATATCAACTTTACTTTTTTTTCACATTGAGCAGGAGTCAATTGTTTTGTTAATCAGTCAAACACTAAGGCAAACTTTTAAGTTGGTTAATTATATTAGTTAAATGTATTATGGTTAGTTCAATTTCCTGGGTTTTTGCCAAATCAACCTTTTCTTATTTTAAATTAATTAAGGGGGTGCCCGAATGAAAAATAGCACATATAAACACTGTTTTTATACAAACCTTCCATTCCAATGGTCCTAAAATATGATCTCTTTGTAGACATTGGTGCAATGTGTGTCCAGCTTTCAGTTTTTAAGTTAAAACACTCGCCACTTTTTAGACATCCATCTGCCATCTGCAGCAGTCCACCAAATCCACCCATAGCATAAATGTTGTCATTCAATAAAACAAGTCCAAAGTAGCATCGCCTCTCGTTCATGGCTACACTAACTTTCCAATCATTTGAAAACACATCAAAAACCTCAACACTGGACAAGTAACCTTGCTGTCCACAACCGCCAACAGTGAAGATTTTATTGTCAATGACCAAACTGGAAGCACCGAGACGCTCTGAACACAATGATGGCATTTGGTACCATTTATTTTCTGGCAACTCGTACCTTTCAACTGTGTCAATGATTTGGAGAGAAGAACTACGACCGCCAATGACATAAGCATGTCTTCCTGTAGTGACAAGTGACGCGTAAGAGCGGCCTTGGTGCATGTTTGCTACTGTTGTTATTGGCTCTTGGCCAGGCAAACCATTGCTCCACTGATCCCCCTTAGGGTCGTAAAACTCGACACTGTCCAAAGTCACGCCTAAAGCTTCTCCTCCGACAGCAAACAGAACCTCCCGAGTATCTTGGTAGCTTCGCGAGCCAAATATTGGAAATTCGTAAGCGCCTCGCAGTTTTAGCGATTCCAATGCTTCAACAGTTTCTTGAACTAAACTCCTGCATTCTTGGGATCCAACAATTGTATCGTCTCTCAAAAGAACCTCTTTTAAAAAGCCCAAGGATAAACGTGCAAGATGTAATCGCTTCAACAGCAAAAAGGAGTAACGTTTGCGTGACGCTTTGTCATGGCGTATCCATTTCAAAACACTTTCTGTCAGTCGTTCTTCGTTCGCAATTTGAAGCGACTTGCTTTCAATTAACGCTTTCAGAGAATCATAAGGTTGTATTAAAAACTCCTCTGTTTCTACAACTTCTCCAAAATGTTCTACTGCAAACTGGTGAGCGGCTTTAAAGAGTTGTTTACAATCTAACGAATCTGAAAGCGCGCGGATTCCTAAACAGTTGCACGCCTCTAGCTGCTTTTCCAAATATCGGCAACATACATCTCTAACTTGACTAACTTGTAAAAGAGTTGCTGCATATAGCACAAATTGAACATTTTCTTCATCTATGTTAATTTTTCCAGTGTATGCAAAGTCTATGAGAAGTTGAAGTGAACTTGGTTCAATACCCCGTAGAGAGACACGCTCTTGGCGGCTTTCAGCAAGCTTTCCTGTAAACATAGCCTTAAAATAAGGGCTTACTGCAGCCAAAACCACTCTGTGTGCAGGAATTTCCAGCTCATCCACACACAAAACAACATCACACAAATCACCAGACGTCCTAAACTCGTTGAACTGCTGGAAAGCCGCACTACATAACTGGAATATATCATTGATGTAAACGAATCTCCCCCTCGCTTCCAATCGTGACTCTCCACTCCACTGTTGCTGCATTGAGTCTCTCACACAGAAGAAATCCCTCGATCTAGAGAAAGAATGAATACTGAGTACTCTTTAACTTAACGCGTATACTATAAATGTTGATCTACTAACTATAAAAATGACTCAAATCTATGCGTTACGACTGACTCAGCAGGTAACATCTCCAACACAAGGCGACGAGTACAAAAGGCAAACAAGTTTACCCTTTCTGAAAGTCACATCGGCTTTTTGTTTTTAGAGCGTACTTCGCGAATTTTCAAGAATGGAGACTCATATATATCTCAAACACTGACACTTTAGAAAAGATCTTCAGGCCCGGGTACGATATCGCTATTGTACTACTAGCTATTACATTCACCGCATGTGTGCATTTTATCATCAACTGCTGAACAAGTTGTGATTGCCGTCAAACCGGTTTTACCAACAACATTAGCAGAAATGTATATTCGACATCGAGCGATTAAAACACATACAAACCTAATTTTTTGAGTTTATAGTTTGCCTCTATTCTTCCCGTTTCTGGTTGATTCAATTTAAAAGGCGATTTTTATTTTACGTGACAAAATTTTCTTTTATGCATATTTTCTACACCACGCGAAAAAAAGCAAGGGAGGTCAAGTCCATATCCGGTTTTTGTAATCTCGATATTGAGATACATGTACAGTCTGGCTGAAAATGTGTTTTTAACATCGAAAGAACATTTTGTGAAATGGTTGGGTTCAAACTTTTTGTGTGCTCATATTAGACAGTAAACGCTCAATAAGACTAGAGTGCTTTTGTCTCTCTTAGAAAAATTATTTTAAAATTTACAGCTACTTGTTTAGATCTTGTTTGTAGTGTTTTGTATTGAATTCAATGCGGGAGATCGATTGATTTTTTATAACATCTTTGTTCCCATCAAACTGTCCCGTGGGAAGAGTACTGTACACACAACGTAACCGCCGTATGAAAGTTTCTAAAGCTCTTTTAATTCTTATAGTTTTCATTCTCGCAAATGACAAAACTAATTCGAAAACTTACATACGAGTTCTCGTATCTAGTCATAACTGATAAAAGCGTGACTGACAACGACTTGTGTGACTTAGCGTAGCCCTTTGGCAAAGGAGTCAAAAATCGGAGTCAAAAGAACTCGTAATGAGGGTAAGTTGGAGATGAACGGATTAAAAGAATTGCGGGATATTTTGGACGTTCTGGAAAACTTCAGGAGTTCGGGAGACATCGAAAAGCGGCCGGGAGGGTTTGCTAATACGTCTTTATAAGTTCAACAAGGATTCAAGTTTAGGTAGCCTGAGCACAAGTTTAGGTAGTCTGA
>JAOBRD020451714.1:0-18196 GCA_027575215.2 Hydrozoanthus sils | reverse complement strand
GGGGGGGAAGGGGCTGGACCCCCTAACCAAATTATTAAACTCTTGTGTGTGTGTGTTTGTGTGTGTGTGTGTTGGGGGGAGGGGTATTTCCCCGGTTCCGCCGCTCATGGCCTAGCCAGCCAGTTTTTGCCTGTAAGCACGGATTCACAAGTTGACGAGGCTTTACTACTGAAAAGAGAAATTTTCGAATTTCATTTTGTAAGACGTAAACACAGTTTCTTCTTTACATTGATGGACAAATTGGAAGCGTTCCAATTATTCCAGAAAATCTAATTTTCAAAAATTTCTTAGGATGCATTGCTTTGCATGTTAATTTGTTCCCCCATCGTCTGTGTCGATGTTTGCGATGTGGCGATTTTTAAATGAACAATGAATAAAAAGAGGTCCAGCAGAATGATTTCGAGGGATCATTTATCTGTCTGAAATGAGAGAAATTGGCTTGCTTACCTGGCCTCCCAAGGGGGAGGGAGTACCCCCTATGTTGGGGGGGGGGTAGGTATGACGGTCTTATTTTTTAGGGATTGCTAAAAGAAATCCTGTGTTAAGACGGAAATTAACCCAAACTTTTGTTGGATAGTGAGAAAGTTGAAAAAGATATTTGAATAAGAAGAAATTTGAGTAAAATCAGCAAACCGTTCCTCCTCGCAAGGGACTGGTACAGCTTTGGTTTGAAAACGGTTTGGCGAGTTTCAATCAAACATTAACTTCAAAATTAATTTTTAAACTTCCCAAAAAATGACCAAATTCAAAAAACTCTTTGAAACTACCAATCTTCAAGAAAAAAAAAAAAAAACTCGAAATTCATCCAAAAATTCTTAAAATATTCAAGCTGACTCTCCTTCATTCCATCTGTGTTTTAAACATAGGGATTCTGTAGATTCAAACCATGGACGGAGATATCGGAAGAAACAGGAGGAAAAGTGGCCACAACTGAGCGCGCTTTGGGTTATTCCCGCCTTAAACCAAGAGACTTGTATTTTTTGGGGTCGAAGAACGCGAAGTTATTGAACTGCTTGCATTCCATATACTGAACAAGAGTTTAAGACAAAAGTCCTTTTGCGAACGTTCTGTTACGCGCGCGACTTTGTTTACTGCATATCACGTTCAGCGTAACACGAGGGGACTTAGCACCGACCCTCTAGCTACCGGGGAAACATTTCAGCTTTTAACTTGTATTTTTAAGGGTAATTTTAAAACCGAGAGGTACTTTTTAGGGTGGAAAATTTTTATACTTTGGTATTTTTTTTGTGTTTTGGGGACTTTTTCGACGGTCATCCCTACCCTTTTAACCCTAGAGTACCCCCTCCCTCCCCCCCCCGGACTGGCCTATTGTTTGAAGTAAAAAGGGCGGGAAAATAGCTGGGTACACTTGGTTGATCATACACAAAGTAGCACGGTCCTTCAGTACCTTCATAACAAACCGTATGCCAACTACAAAAATGAAAGGTTTCATCGTTGGTTATATAATGTCAAAGAACAAAAAGTAAATGTCGTGGAATCAATTTGATGAATTCAAGGTACTTCTATAATTTCTTGTTTTAAAACTTTTACGACCTGAATGCACAGATCGTTTAATTGCCAACAAATCTTCGTTTTCTACAAGTTAAAGTTTTCCGTTCAAAACTTTAAAAAATTGGAAATGCCTAGATATACTGTACATTCAGATATTTTGAAGAGTTTTTAGTGCATTGCAATGAATTAATTGTTGAGCGTGATAAGTTTATGTTATCTGCAATACCTAGCAACTTAATATAGCAAAGGTTTTCTCTTCGAAACTTTGCAGTAATGTGATGAGAGGGTAAAATTCGTCTTAACTTTCCCAAAAAGCAAAAATAGAAAGTGTAGAATAAACTATGATGGATAATTCAAAGAACATCCTTTTGTGAAATTTTTAAAGAGTTTAATGGTTAGCTTATTGCATGGACTTATTCCCAGTACATTAGAATTAATATTTTTACTATCACCCCATGGCTAACATCAATTGGCAGGTAATCTATTGGTAGTTTCTGTAAATATTCTGTCAAGTTCAACCATGAATAAGACTACTTTGGGGTTGGCACATTGGTAAAGTCTCTGCCTCCCAATCCTGAGGTCCCTGGTTTGATTCCCCACCTCATAGAGGGTTGAATTTTGAGTGACCTTCTTTCTTACTCAATTAAGCTCACTCAGCTTTACATCTTTTTAGTGTTGGTAAAATGAGTACAGTACACATGGACTGCTTTGTAGTTATGTACATGATCCACTGGGGTAAACGCACCATCTTTACCTTTTCCTTTTGCTGAGAGGTGTTAAATTCATTTTCAGGGGTTTGTGCAGGATGTGAAACAGAAACAAAATCATGGTAAGCATTTAAAATAAGTTGAGTGCCCTTAAATGAAAACATGAATGAATAGCCTGATTGCATGTTAAAAAATAGGCAGTCAACAACTGCATGTTGCTACTGCTTTTAATACTTAGAATATAATATTGCAGCACTGTATCTGTTTGGGGCTCTCAGTTTTCTATAAAAGAACATCCAATTCTATAGTTTACACGTCTCAGAAAACTTTTTATTTGCTCTTTGAAGGGAATTTTTGTCTCTCTCTAAATAGTTAATACACATTAATCTTTATTCTAAGAACATTTTTGTAACAGCAAAGAGGCTTAAATTATCCAAACAGTTTATAATAAGAACAAATGTAAAAAAACATTAAACATAAATAATTCAATGTGGCACATTGCAACTCGCCTGCTGTCAACACCGGTAAATACCAAGCGTATACAGATTTTAATTTTAAAAAATTTCCACAGCATACAGTTCTCTCCGTTTTCTATTGAATGTAAATTTAGACATTTTCACGCTTTGTCTTGTCTTTCACATGAGCTTTAAATTTACTTGACAAGAAGAGCATGTGACAACAGGAAGTCATTTGCAGACCAACAAGTCTGCTGTGAGCTGTGTGAAACAACCGAATTGCATTGCAGTAAGTTTGCTGCAAATCCCCTACTGACATGGCTCTGTTTTGTCTATAACGGACTTAAGAAATAAAACTGCAAGAATCGGGAAGTTGAACTTAGAAAAGCGCAAAATTTACGTGGTAAACAAGTTCGAATTACGAATGTCAAGAAGGTCAAATGTTTGCAAAGATCAATAACAACTAACAGCTGTACTCAATTCTTGAAGCCAGATGGAACAATTCCTTATCAAAAAGTTCCCCATAAATGCTGATAATTGTGCTTGAATATTTGTTGAACCAAAGCAGGATAAAACTCGGTTTCTAAGTACTCTGAGCATCGACTGAGATAAACAATTTCTGTACCACGTGGATGATGATCGAGCATAAGAAGTCGGGGATCATATTCGGCGAAACGAAATTATATGACATCGAAATGATATCTGGTGATTGGCCAAAAAGTGTTTTTCCAAATCATGTGGGTTTATGCCCTTACTTACGTTCGGAACCTACACAATGACATTATGGCTACAGCCTTCCCAGAAGGCAGTAGCCACAAAAAGTTAACCACTCTGGAAAATGCCTTGCCAAAAAAATTGTCTTTATCCATCATGACAACTTCACTACGGATTAAAGTGGATCCTTTGACATACCAAAGTGCACTTGAGTTCATTAATATTCAGCATTGTTGCTTTGTTACTGCACATGCTTTGTTTAAGCAATAAAGCAATCACAAAGTGCATTAGAAATCGAATCGAAGTGGAGAGAAGAAGTAAAGTGAAATAAGCTACATAAAAGTTTTTGGGGAATTTTGCTCAGAATAAGAAAAGTCAATTATTAGATTTGGAATCACAAAGTGAAGCAGATTGATTGGCTTTGATTCCTGCTCGAACAAAGTTTGCCAAGAACAACCTTGGCTGGCTGAACTTGCTTATAAATTCCAATTTACTCGCTGAAAGATGAACTCTACCTTCCGTTGGAGACAGTGATCAACAAGTTTGATCTCAAAGAACATGTATCAAAGAATGCATACGTATATAAGTTTATTGACAAGCTTTTAGAAGAAGAACTTCCAGGTGAGCAGGCATGTTGCTTTTCTTGATTATCGAAATAACTTTTTGCTAGTATTGGAATGGAACATGATGATGCATTGCCTAGAGAGATTGAGAGATTGCACAATCAAAAAGAAAAGAGCCAATCAAAATCGCCTTTGATTAGCACCTGCAGTTCTTGTGGTCAGAAGTGTAGACCATCAAACTTGATCCCAGTTTTAACCACAGTGAAGTCGTAATGGGAGCAAAATCTTTGGATTGCTTGACATGTTGCCCCTAGGTTATGTTAGATTTCTGTAAAGCCTTTGATATCATCACCAACCCCAAGTTCTAACTCATACAAAATGAGTTGGTTTTTTTATTTGGTAATGAAAAAATTGGACCTGCTTGTCCAGGGGCCCCTGTCTGAGTTGTAATTCTAGGGTTGTGAGTTTGAGTCCCAGTCAGATCACTGTGTTGTGTCTTTGAACGAGACTTTTATCTAACTTGTTCCAGTTGACTCAGCTGTACAAATGAGTAGATGGATTAATGTCCTATCCAGGGGGAGTCAAAGATTCTCATTGGCTTAGCACTATGGAAACTGGAGAAAAGTGCCAGCAAATGAGCCACCTAAACTAGAGAAATGATCAGGAGCCTGACTTTACATATTTTGATGATTGGGGGAAGGGCGGGGTGGGGGTGTATGGCAGAGGTTCATATTTTATACCAAAAAATAGAAACTTCAGAATTTGTATTTGTTTTCTAAGCATTTTAAGCAATCAGTTTTTAAAGCTAAAGAAAACAAAACATTAATAAAGTTATTATTATTATTTTCCCTGTAAGTTTGAGCTTATGTTGTTAATTTGAAATGAAAAAAAAAAACAAAATCCCTATGTATATTTTTTGTGACCTGGTTCAGTGCTAATTCCCCTGTGTTGCACTGAATGTACTGTATGCAGTAAAATAAAGGCATTCACGTAATAGGACATTCACCAAAGGACTTTTGTCTTAACTTCTTGTTCAGTATGCATGTTTGCTAAAACAAGTGGCTGCAAGCAGTCTTATCTTCGCATTTTCAACCCGTTTTATACCAGACTCTTGGTCTGACATAGGATTCCTTTAAAGTGCCTATAAATGAAGAATTCTATTAACTCAGTGGATAGACTGTGCCAAATGAGGAATTTGTGTTAATTTCTCAAGAACCATAAAAGATTTTGACAAAAATTTTTCACTGCTTTTTTTCATACTTTTGATTTAGCAAGGTCTATCCACTGAGGTAATAAAAGTTTTCATTTCATAGGCACTTAAACAAAGCTTAAAAAAACCAGACTGACTATTTCAACACCTGTAAATAATACAATAGTCATACCTATCTCCCCATTGTTGAGAGACACCACCCCCCTCCCCAAGGGCAACCTTTTATTAATATTCAATGTACAAATAAACACCTCTGTGAAGTCTGCAAATAAATGATTCCCAAATGTACCTTCTAAAGATGAGGAAACTTCCCTTGTGCTAAGTGTGTATGAAATGCATATGGCTGTTAATGGTTGGCTGGGCTGCTGTTGCATTTTTAAGTCATTTTAAACCTTGCAGGTTTGCAACATTCTGTCCGAAGAAAGTCTGGAGCAGCAAGGAAAAAGTCAAAGCTTTACCCAACAAAAAGAGTTGAAGAGGGTGTAAGTGTCTTGCACAGCTCAATTTTATGATGGTTTTGATTTTGCTAACCTTGTAGTGTGGCATAGGAAAGATGTATCAGGATATCCATAATCTTATTTTCCTTTTAGTCAAAAATTAGAAATCCTATAAAAATTGAAAATTTTGCAGGCTGGATTTAGTGGCGATGACATTGGTTGGTTTTCATCCTCTGAAGAGGAAGGGAAATCAGGTCAAAATAGGTTTATGTAAGTAGAAAAGAATATTTTGAAGTGATGTAAGACATGAACTAAATGTACATATTTTACTAGTTATATAAAGAAAGCAATCAACCTCATGTTTTATTTGTGATTTTGTATTAGCAAGATATTTTTTTGCAAGGGCCTAGTGTTGGAAGATTTTTTTCGTGTTTGTGTCTGTGGGTTTGTATGGTGTAGGAAATATTTTTACAGGGGTATATTTTTTCTAAAATCCCCCCTGCCACCCCCCCCCACAATAGTCAAATAGTTTGCCTCTTATTGCAGCTTTGTAGTATTACAAAACCTTGACTGAAACAGAATGCCAGCTGTTTGCACTCATTCACATTTCATATTTTACTTATTTGAGGATTAGTTGTACTAGAATGATTTTTAATACAAAAATTGGTTCCAGTAACTTGAAAACTAGTTACTCTGAAGTCATTAATAATAGTATATATGTACTATTATTTATTTTTGACTAAATTTCCACTCTATATGGACCTTATTTGGGACTGTACTATTATTAATTTCTGGGTTTCAGAAGTGAAGCATCTCCACTGCAGGTTTTCAGACTATCAATATTCTTCTTCTGGGATGCAATGCTCAGTGTTTACATTTGTCAATCCTCATTTTTGACCAAAAGCAGCACCCATGTCCAAGAAAAAAGTTATTTCATTCTTTTTTTTATTAATATTATGGATTATTTTTCAAACTTGTATTTGAAATCTTTCCACCCTATTGCTGGGTTGCACCTGACATCATAGCAGCCATGTTGGTGCGCTTGAACAAAAGAATTTTGATGATTTCTTTTGTTTAAGGAACCAACATGGCAGCTTCGTCTTTTGTCTTTGGTATCTCCAGGGAATGATTGCAACCCAAGAATACTACTATTCCAATCTATACTATTATTTTTGAAAGATTTTTCCACCCTGTACCACTATTCTGCTCTATACTAGCTATTACTTAGGGACTTCAGAGTATATTAATTTTTCTCCTCGTTTCCCTTCATTTATGACACTTCCTAAATCACTTCTTTCCCTTTTTGTTTCAATATCTTTCTTTCAATACTTTTAAGTGATTGTCTTTTACTTTTCTATCCTTTTGTCTTTTCTATAATTTTCATCAATTTTTTTTCTTTTGATTTTCTTTTCCTTTCCATTCATTTCAATTATGCAGAAATAAATTATGCAGCTATAAACTATGCAACTACAAAATGTAGATATGTCCTTATAGATTTCAAAAATTGTTTTTTTTCCTTACAAAGGAGTTTAACTTATTTTGCAGTCTTGACTCATTGGTACTACTTAAATTACGAAAATGTTTAGACCTTAAACTTTTGGACATTAAATTTCGGGTCAGGAAGTTTTGGGTTTTTAACCAAAAATTTCAGACAATTGGCAACACTTAAAACAGAATTAATTAGAAATTATTCTTGGGTCAACCCTCGCCATCAAGAGGAGAAAAACTGAAAAGGTGGTACCTCTTGCGTCTTCACAAATTGATCACAGGGAACTACAAAATGCCAAAGACGCCAAAGCAATGAAACAAGATGAAAATTCAAAAGACAAAATGATTAAAAACCGAGAAAATTAGGCATTCTATTGGAAAATGATGAATCTGAGTTGTACTTTGAAACTATTAAATAAATACAGATTCCTGACCACACCAGGCTTTCAAACTTGCAATTTTTAGTCATTAATTAAAATTAAGTAAATTTCATAACTTTCAGACAATATTTATTTTGATAGTTAATTTTTTTTGGATGATTAATATTCAGACCTTTTCTGGTCCAAGAATTTAATTGGCCAAATATTTTTGAAACTAAAGTATCTGCTTCTGAAAGTATTTCTGATACATGTGTTAGGAATGATACAGTAAAGTATATTTGCTGAAAAGTTTGTTTTTGATGCTTGTCTGTTCATTGTCTAATAACAGGGGATTTAGAGACTGCAGGCAGAAACTTAAGAGGGTAAGTTGATATAAGAAAGTTGTTCAAATTTTATATTTTGTCTTTTCTTTGACTTTTTTTTAGCTTCATTACTCTTGGGTAGCTGATCAATCAAACAGGTTCTATAATGCAATTAAAACGTCTCTAAGACCAACAGTTTAACACCCTTATCTGAGAAGGTACAAAGGTCTAATCATTGCAGGTGTTAGAGCATAGTCACTTTTCCACATGTTCAGTTATTTTAAGACTTTGAATGAAAACCTTGCAGTGGAAATTGAACCTGAGCCTCCTGCACTACAGATTAGTGCCTAACTATCTGGGCTAACCAGAAGGCAAATCATGAAAAGACTGGAAGATACATGATTTTAAAAGCTATTTAATTTTATTGACAACTAGTGTAAGATGTATTTTAGAGACAAAATTTAGAAAAAACTGACAATTTTGAAAGCCTATCCAAGAAAAAGTGCCAATTATAACTGTGTGTTTCTTAAGTGTCTAACATTTTACCTCCATTTTATTTTATTTCATTATTTTTATAGACAATATTTGTTTCTTTTTAAAATAATTAGCCCATTGTCTTACAAAATGGCTCTTTAAATAAAGAAAGCGTGTTGTTATCCCATATTTGAAAATTTCCTTCCTCGCTATGGTACTGACAGTAGGTGAAATTCACCAGCTGACTACAACACTGTTTCTTTAGAGATGTTTAGAGAGAAGAGATGGATCAAGTCCCTGCACAGAACAGGCTCCCAAGGAGTCCTATACAATTCGTAACAGAGAAAAAAGTTACATGTCTCCAGGATTTCATCAAAAGGAAGACAAGAAATATAGCTATCAATGGACTAGTACCTTTAAAGAAAGTGAAACTGTGAGGCAAAACCCATCCACAAACATTGCTTGGAGCTCTTCAGAGTCAAGTGATGAAGGTAAAGACAAGTAGAAACTGGAAGTATGTAAAGTAGTTTTTTGAAATTACTTTAGCTACAAAAATTAGCTATTAAGCTATTAAAGATTTCAAGTTCTTACTAGTACTTGTTATGAACTGACTAGTGTAGTGCAGATCTAAACAACGATGAGGAGTAACCTTGGTTGGAACATATGGAATTTAGACATTCAAAGGCAGGACTTCAATGGGATTTAAATGTCTGACCTCTGTGGTACTGTGAATCGATAAATTGTAGGACCTCTGGAACAAATGCAAAATATGTTTCGATTACCATGATCATCTTCAAAGGGGTCAACTCTGATAAGCTGTAATTTACCAAAGGCAAGTGTAAGAGAAACCAAGAAAGGAAAAATCGAAACAATTCATGATTATCATATGTCTAATCACGTTATGGAACCGCAAGCACATGAGAATTATGGATATACTACGAGGGAAGCCAGGGCTCAAAGTTTACGACCAACTCAGGTCGCACACGTGACTTGATATCTTGATTGTGCGCCTGAAAAACCATGGTCGATTGCACTCAGGCACCTAAAAAGCTGAAGCTCGGTGCTACAGAATTGAAGTTACTCCTTCCTTACTTGACTGTCCTTATTTTACTGATTTGCAACAAAGCAGCTGTGTTACAAGTGAAAAAATGCTGATTTAACACAAGGTCCCGACAAAAAATGCACCACAGTTTGAAACTATTACGTTCAGTAAGAGTCCGAAAGAAACAAACACAGGATCAAAACAATATAAAGGATATTTACTCACTGATTAACAACTAGTTATAAATGTCTGAAACTTCTGTGATTTTTTTTGCTCTTAGAATCCTAAGCTGTGCTCCTAAAATTTTGGCAGTGTGCCTAGAAATTTAGTCCCGGTATCACCCATGAACTCAAAAACCAAAACTAAACTTTGAGCCGTTTAAATAGCATGAGGCGAAGCTAGGTCCTTCTCTAGTTTCTTTCGTGCTCTCCAACTTTCCAAGCTGTAATTTAAGGGTCTAGTGCAAAAATGACGTAAGTGACTTTTGACGAAGTTGTCAACTCTCCTTACATTATCCCTATTATCTTTTCACAACTCTTGGGAGAATTTAGCATTTCATATAAAGTCACTTACGTTGTTATTGCACTGGACCCTTCAATTACTGGTACAGCGCTCCACCAAATGATCAATGAAGCCTAATGCTGTATGACCTCTGCGATTGCTGGTACAGTGCTACACCAGCTGATCTATGAAGCCTAATGCTGTATGACCTCTGCGATTGCTGGTACAGTGCTACACCAGCTGATCTATGAAGCCATATACTGTATGACCTCTGTGATTACTGGTACAGTGCTCCATTAACTGATTTATGAAGCCGTTTTCTGTGTGAGTTCGGTGATTACTGGTATAGTGCTGCACCAACTAATCTCTGAAGCCGTATGCTGTCGGACCACTGTGATTTTTGGTACAGTGCTTCACCAACTAATTTATGAAGCTTTATACTGTAGGACCTCTGTGATTTCTGATACAGTGCTCTACCAACTAATCTATGGAGACATAAACTTTATGACAAGAGCTGTGATTACTGGTGCAGTTCTTCACCTAGTGATCTAGTAGGACCTAAGTATAGTGATCCACTAACTGTTCTATGAAGCCGTATACTGTAGGACCAGAGCTGTGATTACTGGGACACTGCTCCAACATTTGTTCTATGAAGCCGTATACTGTAGGACCAGAGCTGTGATTACTGGTACACTGCTCCAACATTTGTTCTATGAAGCCGTATACTGTAGGACCAGAGCTGCGATTACTGGTACACTGCTCCAACAAACAAATCCATGAAGCCGTATACTAAATGACCTCTGTGATTTCTAGTACAATACTCCAGCAACTGATATAGAAGCCGTTTGGTGTAGGATTTCTAAGACTACTGGTACAGTGCTCCAACATTTGATCTATGAAGCCGTATACTGTTGGACCAGAGCTGTGATTACTGGTACACTGCTCCAACAAACAAATCCATGAAGCCGTATACTAAATGACCTCTGTGATTTCTAGTACAATACTCCAGCAACTGATATAGAAGCCGTCTGGTGTAGGATTTCTAAGACTACTGGTACAGTGCTCCAACATTTGATCTATGAAGCCGTAAACTGTATGACCAGAGCTGTGATTACTGGTACACTGCTCCAACAAACACATCCATGAAGCCGTATACTAAATGACCTCTGTGATTTCTAGTACAATACTCCAGCAACTGATATAGAAGCCGTCTGGTGTAGGATTTCTAAGACTACTGGTACAGTGCTCCAACATTTGATCTATGAAGCCGTAAACTGTATGACCAGAGCTGTGATTACTGGTACAGTGCTCCACCAACTGATATATGAAGCCATACACTGTAGGATCTATGTGATTATTGGTACATTGCTCCACCAACTAATCTGTGAAGCCACGTATTGTAGGACAAATGTGATTACTGGTACAGTGCTCCACCAACTGATCTATGGGGCCCAAAACTGTATGACCAGAGCTCTGACTACTGGTACAGTTCTTTACCTACTGATGTAGTAGGACTTCTTTGATTTTTGGTATAGTGGTCCACCAATGGTTCTATGAAGCTGTATTCTGTAGGACTTCTGTGATTTTTAGTTCAATGCTCCGCAACTGATTTGTGAAGCCATTAACTGTTTGACTAGAGCTGTGATTACCTGCAAAGTGTATGAAGCCATATACTTTACATCCAGAGCTGTCATTACTGGTGCAGTGCTCAAACAACGGATTTATAAAGCCATATATTATATGACCTCTGATTACTGGAAGCGTGTTCCACCAATAGATCTATGAATTTGTATACTATGTATTAACCTGAGTTTTTATTACTGGCATAGTGCTCCACCAACTGTTCTCTATGAGGTTATATACTGTATTGACCTTTACTTAAGATGAATGTAATCCATTAAAAGTCTGGGCTCTGGTTGGGAGAGTTCACCAATACAACTTGGATTGAAAGGTTTTAAAGGTTACTCTGGTTTTTATGAGCCATTTTATTCAAGGCACAGATTGATTTCATTACTTGCAGGAAATAGTGAGGAAGTTGAAGGAAAGAATGCTTTTGTAGACCAAAGAAAGACAAGTGAAAGACATTCTTCCAATCATCTCAACCTGCCAGTAAAAGACGGAAATAATGCTCCAACAACGGTAATAAATTATTGGCTGTGCTAATTTTATCTTTGTATAGAATCAACGTTTTAGAATACTGCTGATTTTTCACCACCAGGCAGAACACACAAGTTATAAATAAGCGCTTACATTTTTGTTTGTATTTTTCTGTGGGAACTAAAGCCTGTTTGTTAGCTATGCCGTGCTAATGAGGCCAAAGAAGCTTTCCATGGCTGCTAACAATTGTACCCTACTGTTAGCGTTGAAGAGTAGGCTTCAGTTTCTTCTGATCTGTGAGGCTGTAGTGCTATTTTACTGGCTGTTTCCAGATCATTAGTACGCATGTGTATTTCTGCTTATTTTTCATCATCAGCCTGATCCCACAAGTGCAACGCTTATAATTTTCTTTAAGAACATGGTTTCAATAGAGATAAGCAAGAAATTATTGATTTGCATGTTGAAAGCTCAGAAAAAATTCCAAGTCACTGACGGGAATCGAACCCGCAACCCTCTGATTACTGGTCAAATGCTCTACCCACTGCGCTACCGAGAAACACATGGGGAGCTGAGTCACTGGTTAAGTTCTTGTCGTTTCCTGTTTGACATTCGTCTCGCAAACTGCTTGCTCAATATGTCCAATTATTTGTTGCAAGCGAGCAGTTTGCGAGACGTATGTCAAGCGGGAATAGACAAGAACTTAACCAGTGACTCGGCTCCCCATGTGAGTCTCTGTAGCTCAGTGGGTAGTTCAATTCCTGTCAGTGGGTAGTTCAATTCCTGTCAGTGGGTAGTTCAATTCCTGTCAGTGACTCATTATTTTTTCTGAGCCTTCAACTTGTGAATCAATAATTCAAATTTATATGAAAGTTTCAAACTACCATTTGATAAAAGCAACCTTATTTGTTAAGTATGAGTTGACCTTGAAAAATTCTGTTTTTTTTCTCCGTATGAGCCAAGGCTTTTAAAGTCACTAAAGTTATGAAAGAAATATGAAAAGTGTTGTTGCATTTAGGTTGGTGTAATTGATGAGTTTGGATCATCGAGTGAGGGGGAAAACAACCAGGTAAGCTGATTTGTATCTTTTTTTAAATGAAGTCATCAGGCAAAGCCAGACTCCTATTTCTTACAATGTCAGTAACTTCTTGTAAAACAAATATTTGGAGTGTATATAGTTTAACTAATTTTTATTGTAAATTCTTGCTCTTTAGTATTTTTGCAGCTTTTCAGGCACGTACAAATTTTTGAGGTGGAGAAGAAATGTTTACTTTGTCTATTTTTGTGTATTTTTTAGGTGTACGTTCTTATCAAATACAGATGAATGGGTTTGTTTTTGTAAGCAATAAGAAAATAGCTTAAAACATTGCTTCAACTGCAGTTCTGAGGGAGAAATCTTTTATTCAGTTTTATCTATTTTTTTTGTCAGTTCGGAGCAGCTGATAAGTTCGCCAACTGTTGACTAATCCCCCTTCCTCCCCTCTCTTCTTGGCCAAGTTGTTCAAAGGCCGACAAGCACTACCCCTAAGTTAGGTTGTTAACCTACTTTCTTGTTTCAAACCTTACAGAGAATGGCTTGAGCTGTTTTGTTCTGTAGAAAATCTAAACATAGTTTTATTAGAACCGTAAACCTTTCCTTAGAGAGGAATTTACTGGTTTAACCCAGGGTTAAAGTTAACCAGCCTTTGAACAACTTGGCCAAAATGGTTAGTACATGACAAGTTGCTTAACAGCGAGAATACCATATATGGTATAACGTCTATAGATACCAGAGGAAGTAGACATTACTCCGCCTACACCGTCCCAAGATGGTGCTAAGGGGACTGGTACGATGTGTAGAACAGTCAGTGAATGGATAAAACATGTGCAAGTGACGAAGGAAAGTGACTCCCCCAACACACCAGAGGCTGTGCTTGATTCAGCCAAAAAGAAAAAACACAAGCGGAAAAAGTATGAGCTGTTGTTTTAAAGAGCAATTGACACGGTTTCAGTTTTCAAAAAGGTTGTCAAAAACACGTATCTGGCTAGTTTGAATGAAATCTGATAAAAAATGAAAACGTTATGGCTGTTTTGATTGAGGATACTCTACTACATTTTCTTGCACCCTGTTTGGGTGGACTGGGACTACGTCATCTTGTTGGGAAAAATTCTGTCGCTTTTATGTTTGTGTAGCAGAAAAAGCGAGTGAAAGATTTCAACTCCACAGAAGAACTGGTTATGAGTCAAATAGCTGGGAGAGTGTTGAGGGAGAAACATCTGAAAACGATTTGCAAAACTCTGCTGAAAGTGACAGTGACAGGTGAGATCAAGTCGCAGTTTGCACCGTATACTACTGTTTTTGACAATGATCTTTTTGAAAACTGAGACTGCTTCATATACTCTGTAAACTTAAAAGAGATATATAATTGAGCTCGAACACGTCCTTAGTTTTTGCCTTTAGGCTTTTAAAGTATTCTTTTATCCAATATATTTACCAAAAAGCAGTGCAAAACAGACACCAAACGAGCACAGCTTAAGAACTTGTGCTGATGACACGCTTGGAAAGCTGTTAGGTTTGAACTTTAAATGTAAGAAAAGGATTTAGACTTGTAAGGGTTTACATGTATTTTCCCTGGTACTTCGGTACAAAGCTTGTAATACTATTTTGTATGTACAGTATTAACTTAGAGTTAAAATAGTAATAATACCTTGTGAGTTAATCGCCCTTACTTGCAGTCCTGGGTTGAACTTTGATGGACGCAGCTCAATGAGGTCGGACCGAAAGCATGTAAAGGCGCACTATTACACACAGACAGGGAAGATAGAAACATACACAATTGCAGCCACTTTACGGCCCGTGTATGACCTATGGAGCACAGCTCGACAGTCTGATAGAATTAGCTGGGTGTTGATTTCGTTGAGGGAGGAAAACTGGAGTGCCCGGACAAAAACCCTCGGGGTCAGACTGAGATCGACAAATCTCAGCCCACCTCCCGAACCCAGGATTCAATCCCAGGTTCACAGAGGTAAGAGGCACGAGCGCTAACCACTCGGCCATCCTGACTTCCCCAAAGAAAATCTTTATCAGATTTAATAACGAGGTAGTGCGTAGCTGCATCCTTGAATGCGGTTGTGCGAAAAGGTTGTTCTTTACTGTGAAGTGCTCAAAGAGAGTCTGTTAGGCAATTTTAGGGTCCATTCGTTTGGGCTTATTCCAACTATTCCAGATTAAGAATAAAATTTTGAAATTTCTTCCAGATTGTCAGGGCAATAAAATATCTATTTTAAATTTAAAATAAAAAAGAGTTTTATCTTTGACACATTTTTTGACAAGTTTTTATTCCATGTATTCTAATTCCAGAAAGTGGCCCTAACGAATGCACCCTTAAAGTAGGACACCATGTCAGCATAGTGTTGGTTCCTTTCACTGTATCTGATGCTTTTTGTGTGTTTGACTGATCGATTAGTGCCACTTTTACTTTATCCTAGGTCCGGTCTAGCAGAACAACTTCAACGCCTAATTGGGAGAGAAAAATCGGACAGAGCGTTCTGGGCCCACAGATACACGGATTCACAAAACAGTGAAGGTATTTAAGTTAGGCATGTATAAAGGTGTTTGTTTTGCTTAGAAGGTTGTACGATTCCAAAATAAGTTTATATATATTTTCCTATTTCCCTAGAAACAGTTTGTATACAATTAGATACAATTAATGACGAACCCCACATCAACAAGTGACGGGAAAAAATTGCGCCAAAACTCTGCATGTACACAAAATGTCCTTACAAGACTTCCACGCGTCACAGTAGAATGAGTGGCGGGAAAAAATGCACCAAAACACATCATGTAGACAATGCGTACAAAAAAGACTTCAACGCGTCACAGTAGAACGAGTGGCGGGAAAAATTGCACCAAAACACACGATGTAGACAACACGTACATAAAAGATTTCCACGCGTCACAGTAGAATGAGGGGTGGGAAAAATTGCGCCAAATTTCAACATTATTACAACATGTACATAAAAGACTTCCACGCGTCACAGTAGAATGAGGGGCGGGAAAAATTGCGCCAAAACTCAACATTATCACAGCATGTACAAAAAAGACTTCAACGCGTCACAGTAGAACGAGTGGCGGGAAAAATTGCACCAAAACACATGATGTAGACAACACATACATGAAAGATTTCCACGCGTCACGGTAGAATGAGGGGCGGGAAAAATTACGCCAAAACTCAACATTATTACAACATGTACAAAAAGACTTCCACACGTCACAGTAGAATGAGTGGCGGGAAAAATTGCACCAAAACTCAGCATTATCACAACATGTACAAAAAAAGACTTCCACGCACCACAGTAGATTGAGTTGCGGGAACAAATTGCGCCAAAACTCAACATCCACACAGCATTTGCTTCCTGAGACGTTAGATTGGATAGCCAAAAAAAACATTCGCATAAACAATGAAATTCTATGTGTTTTAGGATCAGCGACTGATAGCGAAGAATCAAGTAAGGTGACTGTGCAGGTATTATCGCAGGTACAGCAGTGTTCGCATCTTTTTACTCGTTGCTATGTAGTCTCCAGTCCCCTTCACAATCCTGAAATAGTTGACGTCGTATTTGCTGCGGAGACGAGCAAACAACTTGGACTCCATGCTGGTTCTTGGGTCAGAATTTCTCCTCCATGGTGAGTCATCATTAAGAAAATTTTCGAAGCTAGAAGAGCCTTTTAAAGCTTATCCAAAGTATCAAACAGACTAAAACTAGTTGTTAAGCTATGAAGAAAATCACTCAAAACCATAGTCCACTAACTATGTAAAAACAAAATGCAAAAGATCTGCCTAAAAATAAAAAAAAAACTTTCTTAAAATCAGCTTCTATAAGATTAGTTTTTTTTTATTTGCTTGTCTTAGATTAGATAGAAAACTGCCCCTCTAAGCTAAGATTGAAAAGACCCCCTTTATATCAGATTGAAGCAACCTCTAAGATCAGATAGGAAATCACTTCTCTAAACTGCGGTGGAAAAGAAGCTCTTTATGTCAAATGGAAAGTAAGTTACTTTTAAGATCAGGTCATGGTAAAATGCCTCTTTAAGTTCAATTGAAAGGGCCTCTTGATATCAGATTGAAAATAACCTTTGTAATATAATAAGGGGAAAATTGCCCCTTAGATCAGATGGCAAATAGCCTCTCTGCGACCCCGCGAAAATTAGATGGAAAATATCCTTTCTAAAATTAGATGGAAATAGCTTCACTGAAATCAGAAGAAAATAGTTCCTCCACGGTCAGACAGAGAAAAGCTTCTTTAAGGTTAGATGAAAGTAACGACTTCTGTACGAACGTCTGCCGCAAAAATCTCGAGATTACAAGCTGTAGCCTCCTGGCAACTGCAACTAATTTTCCAAAATATGTATTTTTGGGGCCCGATAGTTACTGTGGATGTTATTTATTGCTAAGGAATAAGAGTATGAATACCGTAGAAAACGTTCCTTTGGACTCTCACCGCCCTTACAGTGAATAATGAATTTGTAGGCAGAAGCTTGAGGTGCCATCGCTGCCATATCCACTTCTACTGTGCACATACTACTGTGAAAGCTTGCCAACTCCGTCAAGCTCGCCTCCGATTGACCTTACTCACGTTGAGGGTAACTTATGTTTTACTTTCGTTTTGGATTAACTTCAACACTTCACGTTAACAGTTGGAATAGGTTTTGTTGATAGGAAAATGTTTTGTGTCACCAGAACTCGAATTTATCACCTCCGTGCCTTCCCTCACCCCAGGTTGTGTGTGGGTCAGTCAAAAATAACGTATTACGGTACACTTGACATTCTCTGTGCCCTCTCCCTCCCCCCCCAAAGATGGTTTTTGATCGATCAAAATGCATAATATCTTAAGCCTCTGTTACACGTTGAAAGTTTTAGCTAAAACTTTGCAACAACTGCAAAACCAGTTTCAGTGAAACGTTTTTGAATTTCCAATGTAAGACAGTTTCACGAAAAGTAAAACTTTTTTTACTTCTGCAGCAGTGACAACAATCACATTTGCAATAAGAACAAGAGTTTCACCGTGTAACATCAGTTTTTGGAACTTGTCTCGCTCGGTCTTGCTAGGTCACGCTGCGCAAGCCCATCAACGTTCCCGAACCAGTTTCAACCTTTGATGTTAACAATGCAACGCCTGGTGAAACTTGATTCGCATCATTGTTGCACACAAGTTTCAGCTAAAAGTTTAAACACGTGACTGCGGCTTTATTTAATGAGAGGGTGAGTAGTCACATCCTATGTGCCCACCCCCCAAAGGCTATGTGTGTGATCAGTCAGAAAACGTATTACCCTAGT
>JAOBRD020451609.1:7504-18197 GCA_027575215.2 Hydrozoanthus sils | reverse complement strand
TTCGCAGAACTTTTTGAATTCACAGCTGCTGTACTGTGGACCATTATCAGTTATTAGGGTTTCTGGTATGCCATTCTAAGCAAAGATTGATTTGAGATGGTGAATCACAGCATTAGATGTGGCTAAGTTGAGTTTCCTAACTATTGGAAACTTGCTATAGTAGTCTGCAACGAGTAAATACATGTCTGAACCAAGCCTCTGCCATGGAAAACTCGGTAGATCGTGTTGATGGAGGGGCTCTTTCACCTGTTGCTTCGAGTAATTGATGCATGTGTTGCAGTTGGAAGTTAACGCTTTAATATCCTTTGATATTCCGGGCCAGAAGAGACTTGTTTTGGCTCTTAACAGACACTTTTCCACGTCCATGTGGCCTTAGTGTGTGAGGCTCAACATGTTCTTTCGTAAGGTTGCAGGGATGGCAAGACGATGACTCTTAAGAATTAGGCCATTCTCGCCACTCAAGTCTTCCCGGAAGTTCCAGTAGTCCTTAAGGTCGCTTGGACAGTCCCGAAAGGACTCTGGCTATCCATGGTACACAACACCACGTCTTTCAGGTGGCACAGTGTCTCATCCTTGCTTGTTTCCTTTCGAATTTCCTGAAGTTTAGCTGGGGTAGCTGGAAGGATGCCTGTAATTGTGTCTACTTGAATTTCTGGGAGCGCATTCTCCTGTGTTGGAGGTTCCATTTGACTGACTCATGACAGTGCGTCGGCTACAACATTGGTCTTACCAGGTATGTATCTTACCTCTACATCGTACCTTGCCATCCTTAGAAGCAGCCTTTGCAAGCGTGGCGATGCACTAGAAATAGTTTTCCTCCAGATGCTTTCTAACGGTTTGTGGTCAGTTTCCAGAATGACTTTCTTCCCATAAACATAGTGAAGTTTTTCGAGCGACCAACAGGCAGCTAGCACTTCTCGCTCGATGTTACTATATCTCGTTTCCGCATCACTTAGGGAACGACTTGCATAGCAAACTGGCTTTTCATCTTGCAGTAGCACACACCCTAGGCCGTTCTGGCTTGTATCCAACTGGATGATGTTATCTTTATCTGCATCATAATAAGCCAAAACAGGTGCATTTGTTATTACCTGTTTCAGTTTCTGAAATGCTCTATCGTGTTCTGGTAGCCAAACAAAGCCAACTTCTTTCTTCATCAGTTTGCGGAGAGGTTCTGAGACCTGGGCTATCGCTGGTGAAAATCGATTCAAGTAGTTAATCATTCCCATGAACGACTGCAGCTCTGTTAGGTTTTGCGGTGGTTGCATTTCAGCAATAGAATTTATCTTCTTGCTGTCTGGCTTCAGACACTCTGCAGTCCACGTAAATCCGAAGAATGTTTCTTTGACTTTGAACCAAAATTTGTCTGGGTTAAATTTCACATTGTTCGCTCTTGCTGTGTCAAGAGTGTTCAGTATGTGTCAGTCATGGTCAGCTTCACTTTTGCCGAAGATAGATGTGTCGTCTGCAATTCCACTCACACCTCTTCCACTTCTCAAAATTTTCAAAGTATTTATCCAAGAATTTTTGGTCATCTTCTGTCATGTCCCAGCTATTAAACAACTCGAGGCCACGTTGTCCTGACCAATAAAGCAGATACTTACATTTTATCGCTTGATCAATTTTGACCGAAGGTCCAGTGAATAATCATTCACACTGTTGCTTCCACAACTTGAAGCCGCTATATACGCCTTCGTCCGTCGACCAATCCATTACAGGTCCTTTGAGAATCTGGTTTGCGGCGGCCATTTTGCGATCTTGAAAGGATGTTTTTTTCTCGTCGTTTTTTTCCACTTACACCAGTAGAACGGCGTAAAACTATCCCTTCTTACCTTTACTCTTGTAATCCCAACTCGGACACTATGTAAACGTGTGGGCGATTCGTATTTATACACTACTAAAGCACAACTGTATACACATGTCCAGCCATGTTTGTTCACCATGTGCTCACTCATTCACTGCGCATGTCTGTTACACTGGGAGCCTATATCTTTACAACACCTCTTCTGGAAATTCACCAATATAACACCCGTTCATCGTTTTTCAATTGAAATAATTGAAATAGCCTGAAAAACAGCATCAGGGAATTACCAAAATATAGATGTAAAAGAGAAGTTCAAGAAATGCTTTTTCAGATGCTTGAACCAAAGGACTGTATCTTGACATATATACGATATCCAATATATATACTCAGCAATAACTATAATATTTACCCGATTACCGGCCAAATGTGGAAAACAAAACGTGAAACAAAATCGATCTTTCGTTCTTTCTTTTCTAGATTTGCCAACCGGGCAGTAAAATGTAATTTATTAGTGAAGGCTTTCAAATACGTAGCCGACTGCATGGCTTTATAAAATAAGTCAACTGTTTCTAGAAACTTCACTAAAACAAAAACATTGTGTCTACGTTTCTTATTTTAAAGTTAAAATAGAATTTAAAACGCCTGATAGAGGTTCCGAAGGTAAAATACAGGTTTGTAAGTTCTAACTTGAAGTTAAAATACGTTTTTAAAAATAAAAAAAAAGAAAAAAAAGAAGAAGTTAAAATACTTGTTTAAAGGTCGATTAGCCCTAACCAATGGTTCAATTTTTAATCCATCCTCGGTTTTTTTTTACGATCCGTTAACTGCCCTGGCTTTGAAATTCATGGTTAACATGTTTGTATTGTTTGAAATTTCGAGCAGTGGTTGCATGCAAAGCAAACCTTTCACCGTAAAGATATACAGCTGTTTGAGTTTTCCTTGAACTATAACGTTATTAAAAGATAACTTGCTACTGAGCAACCGGGCCGGGCCCTGTATCTCCACGCACTATTTTATTCTGGGAATGACGTAAGCGGCTTCCTTAGCACTCGGTCATGATCCAAAATTGCGGACATTTCGCTAAAAAACTGAACATTTTCCATGGGATACAAAAAACATAATATTAACCGTATCTCAAATAAATTCTTGCTAAAATACACTTCATATGCTACAGTCCACTGAAATATTGAAATGCATTGGGATAAAAACTTGAAGCTGTGCTGAGGAGTTAAGAAGCCATTTTTTGGTTAAAAAACCTGGCTGTTTCGGTCATCCTGCACGATGTGAAGGGCTCTCAAAGTAAGAAAACTAACATAAAATAATCGCCACTAAAACTCAGCAGTTCTCCTTACAAAACAATCAGTAAGGAGATCAAAAGCGCCGCAACACTCTCGGGAGCATGCCGGTAGTCACCTTGAGGCGAACCGGTTAAAATCTAGAAAAAAAGTATAGCGCCAATTTCCAGAAAGCAGCTTTAACCAAAGTTAGCATGTATCTGTATAATCGCTGTTTATTGTAATGTTAATAGATGGAGAAAAAGTCGTTTAACGACATTGGTGCTTATAATTCCAGTTTCGTCCGACTTTTGACGAAAAAATATTTTGAGTGGCAAAAGGGAGTTTTTTTCAGCGAACTGGTATTAAAGCTATAATAAATATCATTAGTATTTACCAAAGCAACCAATATCCATTTTCGCGCGCTCTGATTAGCTCCCGTATCTCGCAATATCCATGACTATTAGTTGATTTTGAGGCGGTAGTCAAAATGGCGTCGCATAACCGTTAGTTATAGACGAGGAAATGATTGCTTTAAACAAAGAACCATTCCAGAAAACACGGAGAGGACAACAAGATTTAGCTTTTTGGTTTTAATGGTTAGGTCAAAACTTTTTGTTTCAAAATCTGCTAAAATCCACGACATTTATGTTCTTCAAAAAGCCCTGAAGAATGTAAACGAAACTCAAATGTACACGAAACGCGCGTGCTAGAAATAGAAGAAAACTTAAATTTTGTCCTTTTTTGAAAATGAAGTGCATTTTATCCCTATCTTCTGGTAAATACTAAAACAACTATCCCCCTCAGGGTCGGTGTCTAGCTCTAGATATATACCTCGACGCTTCGCGTCTCGGTATATATCCATCGCTATTCACCTCCCCTTCTGCGGATAGTTGCTAACTATAGTGATAATAAATGTGTTGATTGAAAAGAACCGGATTGTAGTCGAGCAGTGTGTCGAGAATTTGAATTGCCGCCACAGTAAGATCTGCGCGATCCAAGTTTAAAACCGAGTTCCTTGTGTAAAAAATGTTTGTACGTCATATCATATCATAACTACTGATCACATAAGTTTGGGGCATTTCAGTGATTCTGAAGAACAAAAATTTCAAAAATGCATGCCCCGCGGGCCCCCTGAACCCGCACACGGCCAACTTGGTATTCAAACTGCCTCGGTTGATATTTTCTCCTGGCTACAGGCCTGATCCGGGACGAGTGTTCATCGTCAAAGGACCGCTCCTTGACCGTGATTACTTTTGGCATTCTCGAACTAAATCCACACTAATTCCATTTTGTTTTTTTCTCAGCCGGTTCTAAGCTTTCACTATCATCGATCTGAAGATGAAGAAAGAAACATTCTTGTCAGCAAACGAGCAAAATATACTTGCGTGCAAAGCAGAACACAAGAGAACGTCAGTCACCCTTACTCCAGAAGGTCATGAGCTCAAATCCCGTCTGGGATTAAGTTTTTTTTTATTGTGGATAAAAGAAGCTTGCAAGAAGTTTATCTATTTATCCTTTCATCCTTCCAACAAGCTGATTTACAGTCTGCACGTTTTTATAGCTTTTGAACTTCACTTGTAAAACGAAAAACTCTGTAATCAAGGCAATGGTGACGAATTCAGGGCTCACTTTGTATCCATCGCAATCAAAACTCCATTTTATTCGAAAACCAGGTAGAACACATTTGCCATAAAATGAAGAGCTTAACCGAAACGAGCAGGCCGCACTAGGCGTTTTTTTTTAATACGAACCGGTAACTATCGGCCGTGGCTGGGCTGTTCTTAAATATTTTGGCGACTTCAGTCTCAAATTTGCCGGCCGCGAGGTCCATATTGAGAAAAACTGTGCCTGAGGTCTTGTGTCCGGCCAAGGGCGTAGTTTTTCTCAATACGGATATCCTGGTCGGCAAGTGGCGTCCTTACTTTTTGCCCGGATTTTTCGTGCCATTTTACAAAAAAAGACGTATGTTTAGATTTACCACAGGCAAGATCGTAAAACTCCGCCCGCTCACGGAGCCAATCAAAACGCAGGCTTCGTTTCGTCTTGCCCGCTTGCGTGCCCAAAAAATCATAAAAATCTTGCATCTTGATTAAGATCTTCGATGTTGTGCAGATAATGTAAATATATTGTAGCCTTATTTCTCCAGCAGAAAAGGTGTGGAGGCCTTATGTGTAAAATAGCGCGAAGAGGCGAGAGCACTATCGAAACCTGTATAAGACGCCGTCCCTCCATTTCACTTCTGTACAAACAAAACTTTGGCTATATATAACTATTTTACATTAAAGAAACATTTAGTTACCTTAATGGATAGACCTTGCTAAATGAATAGGAGTGAAAAATTCGTGACCTTTGAATGAATTTTAGACAATTTTTAGAATTTTGCTTGATGTATTTTTGTGTTTTCTTCAGAATAGTAGCAACTCTTCATCGTCATGGCAACAAACTCGGTTCCAGACCCCCATTTGTAAAATAACAAATTTTCCGTTAACCAAGAACTTTTACCAAGGCAATTTTTAAACCAAAACTAAGTTTTTTTCTTTTACACTGTTTCACAACTTTTTGTTTGACGAAAAAACCTCATTAATTCGGAAATTCTCATTTGGACCCTGGAACCCAGTTCGTTGCAATGACAACGAAAATATTGACTATTCTGAAGAAAACCTCGAGATACATCATCATCAGCCCAAGTTTTGCTTAAACTCATCCAAAGGTTATGGTTTCGCAGCGGATTTCAAAAAGTTGAAAGCTTGCCCATACACCAAGTGACGTCATCAGCTGAAACGATCTCGAGAACCATAAAAGATTTCCATAAACCCTTTTAAACCTAATTCCTCATTTAGCAAGGTCAATCCACTGAGATAACAAAATGTTTCGTGTCACAGGTACTTTAAGTTTATAGCATCCGTATCACACGTGTTTAATTTCTGTAAAGGCTATCGTAACCATATTGCAAGAGAAAGAGATTACACTTTCCCTCTTTTTTAGTTATCCAGAGGGAAAGGGCTTTTCACACAGATGTTTGACTGCAATACAGTGAATTTCAAAATCAAAGAAGTTTGATAAAAATATTACGAGCTTTACACGGTCGGTACTCAGTGATGTTTCGGACTGTAATTAACTCAGACGAAGGGCTGTGAATATCAGTCAGTATATCTTACTTTCTTTCGCGGTGTAAAGCTTAAAATATCTATCAAACTGTTTCTCGAGTTATTGGATGTTCAACAGGTGAATATTAAGAGTATCTTAAGCCGATCTCATCGATTTTTATCCAGCTGTAGTACTGCTGTAGAGCACTTTTAAAAACTCTTGAAGTAACAACGCCACATATATCAAATCGAAGGGTTGACTCTTAACAATTAATGGTACAACACTTACCCGAGGGGATACAACAGTGAACTGCATGAACCTGTTTTCTGCTGCCGACTTCTCCACACGTATTTCGACTTGGACTTTGTCGAATATGCGAAAGGTCATATCTCCTACCGTCAACGAAGGTTTCTGACATTTAAATCATTGTGTTAGTTATAAATCTAACTCAATATTATCTTTGTGATGTGGTAGACTCAAACGATACTCACTCTGACACACTAACAGTTATTTTCATATTATTCATTCATTTTCGTATGTTGGTAGCGGATTGGTGACCAGGGCCCGACCCGGTTGTCCAAAGACCGATCAGCCTTAATGGCCCAGGGTTTAATTATTAACCCTTACTCGTGTTTCTTACGATAATTTAATGTACTGGGCTTGGATGTCTTTGGTTTTTAAAACAGTTTTGTGTTCTAAACAGTGTTTATATGCAAAGGAAACCTTCCATTGTAAAGATGTGAATGCTTGAATTTTTCCTCAACCTAGTGTTTTAAATATCAACCGACTTTTGAACAACCGGGCTCTGATTGTAATGATAAGCAGCAGTGACAAAGGCAGTGAATGGATCATATACCATTTCATTAACATGCTATTACTCCCCCCATAGTTACACTGCCATTACCATCAGATAACCATTCCTCTATTCACTAGAAGAAATTTCTTAAAACATTTCATAAACGGGGGTGGGGATGAGATGGCGGTCGATAAATATATCAAAATTTGAAAGCAGATTGGGCAAATGCAGAGATTAATAATACTTTTAAAACAAGACGACAGTAACCAGCAAAGATATGGAATTCTAATTTTTAGATTCTTGTTGCCCTGTAATCCAAACAAAAACTGGTAAAAACGAACACCGACCATGTATGATCAGTAGAATTTACATCTTAAACTTTGCCCACTTGATAACCAGAGCTTGAAAAAATAGTAAACGGAGGGGGGAGGGATCCTAATAAACCCCCAGGGGGTCCCGGGACGTTCATTTGGGACTTGAGTGTATCATTTGCGTTTTTGACACATAGTTATCACCATCATCATCATCCTAGCCACTACAACTATCTATATATCTCTATATCTATTGGCATTGACATTATAACGACCTTCACCATTCAACATAATCATAACAATAGTCATAATCATAATCGTAATCGTAATCACATTCACAATGATTACAGTAACCGTTATAATCACAGTAACAACAATAGTTAGAAAGTCCCAACGACAATCATAATCAGTCATAATCACAACCATAATCATAGCATAGCACTACTATACTTGTACTACAAAATAGGGCGAAAATGTAATCATCCGTAAGATTAACGTCCAAACATTAAAATTTCCGAAAGTTTCAAAATTTGATTAACTTTATTTTTTGACTTAGTATCACAAGATTGGAAGGCCTGGTGCGGTCAGGGCCGGTTTAATAGACGGGTTAAGTATAGTTTTGCAACTCGGGGTTCTTCATCTTCCAACACAATAACAGATTCAGGCCTGGAAGTCGTTAGATTCCTCCTCTGGGTATTTCTCATCTTTTGAGTTAAACTTTTTTACTGGCATGTTTGCGTTTCATAGGCTCGGTGTTGTTTGGTTGGTACAAGTAAAATGTCCGAAAGTTTTTTTTGTCCGAAATTTAATGTCCGAATATTTTCTTAATTAAAGTATCAAATATCAATAGAGTGCGTTCGACAGTAGTCCGACATACTGCTATTGGAAACGATAAGGAAATAACTTACGTACTCCTTTCAAAAACAAACCGCAAAACACAACTGCGTAACAACCAGATCCGAGCAAAGGTTGATCCGTGCATATCATATCACGTTTTTCTTTACTATTGGTTCAAACACAACGTACTGACCACGTGCTAATGTCATGCAGAACTTGTACTTTCAAAATGGTGTCCAAATTGAGGATGCACACCAATTTCAGCATGTATAAAATAATATTTTGTACAAACAACGCACAAGATAAGGAAATGGAAAGCGTTCCGCCTTTAGTGGAACGTATTTATCGTTATTCCATTACTGTAGCTGTGGTTAGTTTAAGTAATCGTATGGTTCCTCGTCAAATTTAGAATTAATTTCGTGAGTGTTTTCAATTTATCCAAAAACTACCCGAATTGCTTTGTAAATCTTTGGAAAAGGTTTAAAAACGTTTCCAAGGCATTTTTATGATTCTTAAAATTTTTTAGAAAATCTTCGGAGATATTTGGAAAATTTTCGAGAATGGTTAGAAAACGTTTCTAAAAAAGTTTTAGATTTTTAAAAAATTTTCGGAAAATTTCGGAAGTATACCAGCATCTAATCAGCCCCGGGTAATTTTGCCCCGAATGAAGAAAAAATGCCCCCGTTGATATCAAGTCAAATCGAGGAAACTTTGCACTCTATCTTATAGTAGTCAAAATCGTTGTATACTGAAATCACTCTGTAAATTCCCACGCCACTAAGTTGATTATACAATGAGGATAAACCATACAACATCGACAATGACCACATGTTACCAACCTCTTCATTAAAAACAAGGCTGTGTTTAGCACCCTTGTTCAAGAACACCGTTCCTTCTAGACCATACTTCGGAATCAAAACCTGTATCGCGTTCTTCCGTACAAACAAAACGAATGCTTCTTCTTGGACTGTGCGCTCCTTAAAGAAAAGCTGCAAAAAAAGTACGTGTTTGAGTTAACTTTGTGAAAGTTTGGAAGGCAAATGTAAGCAGAAGACTCAGCAAAGACTTATTTGATTGTCAAACGACTTCGGTCAGAACTAAAAGAACTCGAAGTCTCGACTGCTGCTGCTAGACTTCCTCAGACGATGAAGCTAGAGTAGAAGCAGTAATAGAAATGTTGCGTTCATCTAGTTATGAACAAAATCGTGAGACAATCGAATAGGTATCATTTGATTGTTTATCTTCCTAGATGAATAACCCCTTTCACTTTACTGACCAATGAGATCAGTTTGCCAAGACAGTACGCAAGTCGGTATATTTATTTAATAAACAAATCAGAGGTGGTGTAACTCCGTCAGACTTGACGCGCAAAGGTTTCGTTTTGTTCTTTGATTGGCTAAATGACAATAACTTAAACGCTGCTCCGTGCATGAACCGATGAAATAACAAATGAGAGTCTTTGACTCCCCATGGACAGAACACTAATCCATCGCAGGTTAGCCGAAGCTGATGGATAAACCAGTAAAATAACACGGCAAAAGCTTTAACAAGACAACACTTGACGGATATTGATACTTATCTAAAATCTGTTTAGGCATAGATAATATACACGGACTGGTTAGGAAGGCAGGAAAAACTTAAAAGCGAAATACAAGAACGAACAAAGATGCTTTGTTGTAGGTTGAACGAACCGTACGCGTGGCCCTGTACATTCTTTGTTTTAGGTGTTAGTGAGAATGTTTTGACTGGCGTTTTGTTGATTTACATTTCAAACCTTTTGTGTTTTGTGCAGGATCAAGATCAGAACACAAAGAAAAGGCGAACAAAGACCAGGCTACCGAGTGAAACTGTTTTGACCAAGACTTTTCGTAGCTTTAAGAACAAACTTATCTAGTTAATTGGAGTATCTTTTCTTCTTTTCTAAACTTAGTTTCATAGTTTTAAAATTGGATTTTTATTATTTTAGTTCACAGTTAACTAAATGCCATGGCAATTTGTATTTTTATAAGTGTATTTTAAGTTGGCGTGATGTCCCTTAGGACTTAGCCGACTAAATTGTATTTAGATTTAGATTTAGACATACAACAATGGTTTCCAAACCAGTCTTTATTTACTACGGTTTGGGTTAAGATCAAACTACACTCCAGCCTATCATTTGTAATATTCATATCAAATTGACAAACCTCTAGCTATTAGTGATCCCTAGGTTATTGACGTGAATCTGATTCTTTCTCAACAGTTTTTTTGGTAATATTTTTCAGTTTTCTTTTTCACGATTGATTCTTTTGATCGACTTTCAGTTGAAACCCGCAATACAGACCAAACGACATTTTCATGGTAAAAATTTAAGGTCAACAGAGTTATTTTCAAAGAGCTTCAAAATATGTAGAGAAACGCCGGCGTTCTAAATCACGTGACTTGCAAATGCGTACCTGTGTGTGGAGATCCACCGAGGCTCGCGATGCATGCTGGGCCATGCGATGTCTGTGATTCAGTTTGTCGCACAGTTTCTATGAAAAAAGTAGGAAATCAAATGTGAATACTAGAAAATGTCAACGTAAAGTTCACAAACAATCTAAAT
>JAOBRD020451608.1:0-35466 GCA_027575215.2 Hydrozoanthus sils | reverse complement strand
AAGCAAATTTAATGAATTAGCATTTACTTGACTTCAGCATAGGATGTGCAACTAAAAGTCACAAACAAATGTTAGCATGGGTATAATATATACACACACATAAAGATGACTGCTTCTTATTAACAATTAGTATATACAAACCTTAAATGGCGAAATCTGATTGGTTCGCTATCTCGGGCTATTGAGCATTATCCACTCGGGATAATGTTTGTGTTGAAGTTGCGGTAGAAAATTCCTACTTTGCAACTGTCACATACGATGAAATTTTGCAAATACAGATAACTGAAATTCCAGAAAATACCAAAAAAAGCAACAAAATATGCACTGCATGTTTTCAAAGTAAAAAGCACTTTAATATTCAAGCATTTCAAACTAAAACAACAATGTTTACTGAAAGTTTTCAATCAAACAAATGGCGTTCTTTAAAATTACGTCGGTAAATCAATGTTTATGTTTTGCTTCTCTTTATATATTGGTTTGCACAATAGCAAAAATTTCTAGAAAAAATTCAAGACGTGAGTAAAACTGTTCAAAACGAATAAATATTTGAGAAAGTTTTACCTGTCTGCTCGTAAGCATGTATGACCGTTGTTTTTTACAGCAAATTAAAGCGAGTTTGGTGTCGATAAGGTCCACCATTGACCACTTCTTAAGAGATGTTCCATCAATTGATATTTGAGAATTGAGTCAAACAACAAATTACTTCAGCTCAAGATTCAAAAGTCTCAAGGTTCGCAGTTTGAGGCCACAAAAAAGTTGAAGGCATGATATTTCTTTCATTGAACGATCGGCTGGTCGACCTTTGAACAGTTTGTGACAATGTCTTGAAACTTCACCGCTATTGTGACCATCATTCGCCAAAATTCTCAAGCCTTACAGTCACAGGCACATTTCATCCAACAACCGACTGCAAGTCCCATGTCTCATTCAGTTTAAGAAAGTCTCCATTCAAGAAAATCTAGATGCCGCTACTGCAACGCAGCCTTTCAAGCAAGCACATGGCACAATTTCGGGAGCTGTCGTTTCAAGTGATTTTTGGTTAGATCAATTGTTGATCGATGTGATGATTCTTTAGCAATTGTCATTCACCTTTTCCACGTTGTTCGGCAAGAAACTCTTTAAAAACTCCCTTTAGGCCGAGTTTCTTTGTGTGAACTGTAATACGTTTCACTCTTTTGCATTAATTAACTTACACGCATGAGTTCAGCAGCATGAAAGCGAGTCGCTTTTTTTTGGCGCTTGCATAAATTAAAATTATTGCGAGAAATTAAAAATCAAAAAAAGTTATTGAATTTTTCTTGAAATCACCTTGTTTGTATATACCAAAACAATTATTCTATTCAGTCTCAGTGAATAGTGGCTTTTAGAATATTCTACCACTATTCACCTCGACTTCTGAAGCCTGAACCACACCTTTAATGCGTTTTTGAAAACGCATCGTTTTCACCATACAAAAATAGAGCAAAAGATTTGCATCCACACTAGCGTTTTTGTATCGTTTTCGCTTCGTTTTCACCCATCCACACTAATGCGTTTTTGAAAACGGTCAAGCAAGCGCGAGCAAGACATTTTCGTTACCAGTGTTAAAACAATGGTTACTTTTGTGCTTTATTGGACCGCGTGAGTTCTGGTAACGAGACTTATAATCCGCCATTTTGTTAAAAAGTTGCAGTTAAAGTTGAATAGTCGCTTGGTGTTTTGTACGTGAAAAAGATGTAGTTTGCCATTGTAGGATATGTATGATCACTCGACATGTGAAATAGTATTCTGTAAGTAACATTTTTGTACAATTTTGGAGGAAAAAAATGTTGTTTACATAAAAATTTGCTCGATTTGCTTGTGTGGTTGTTAGTGTGGTTGGGGCCTTAGATACATAATCATATACCATACATGAAGTACCTACCGGAAGCCGAAGGACGCCCGCTGAAGAGCCTTAGAGGTACGTTTTTCAGTGTATTTGAGCCGGTTTGTGCAGGGAACTTCAAATTTGTAACCCAGATCCTGATTTGAAAGGATAAAAGCTACATACCTAAAAATATAAAATTTAAGATTCTAATGTTGGTTTAAACAGTGTTTTATAAATTTCATATTTTTGAACACTTTCAGGATTGTCGAGTAGTAAAATTTAAGGCAGCCAGCGAAGAGATCATTTCCGTGTAAACCTATTACTTAGTTTTATATAATGTTTTTTTTGTACAACAAATAACAGTAAACACGCCGCGGCCGGTGTCATGCGAGTAGCTGTCAGTCGAATATCTGAAGGCGCGCTTCAAAACATTGGAATTAAGACTATGTTTCTCAGAACACAGTTATTTTGTATTCTACACACGTCTGAGGTTTGAAGAATTTTTTCCGCACAGAGGGCCGAGTGCCATGCTTAAGTCTTTACAATTATAATTACCTATAGATAGGTACGTAGAAGCATTTTTACTTCATCCGGCGGATGTACAGACGTAAACATTAAACCATTCCTAATTGGTTAATCTGGAGAGGTTGCTTGACCAATGAGATGCTTTATTTAAATTGAGGTGAAAAACAGTAAAGCGGTCAGATCAAACTTAACTTGAGTGAAGCCACAAGACGAGACGTGGACGATTTCAGTTTTAACTTACTGTAAGTTTGTTCAGATTTCAAAGAATTTAAGGAAATATTTCATTTTTTGACTTTAATTTAGATTACTTTTGTTTCATCTGTAGACAAACAAGTGTCAAGATGTGCGGTGAGTTGTTGCCTAAGACAAGGTTCAATACTGTGTACGATGTCTACGTGGAAACTAATTCACTGTAGATAAATTTGCATTTTGAAACCTTTGATTTTACGTTGATCTTAAAATTGCGAGTAATTATTCCGCTAATCATTTAGTTTCATTACTTCCAGGTATTTTTGCGTATCTGAACTTCTGTGTTCCTAGAAACAGGAAATACATCTTGGAAGCTTTGGTCAAGGGGCTGCAAAGATTGGAATACAGAGGGTACGACTCCGCAGGTCAGTGTCCTAAAGTTGATTTATTTGTACTCTGAAAACTTAACCACATCTAGGACCTGATTTTTGGTTCTACTTTGCTCTTCAATAATCAACTTGCTGTCTTTACAGGGGTTGCTTATGATGGCTTAAAGGGAGGGGAAATCAGGTAAGTTAATTTTTTATTTGTTAGTCATACCATTGGTGAAGATCATCTACACTTCCATTTCGTAGAAAAAAAAAAAAAATTCCAACATAGCCACCTTAAAGAGTATGTATTTCTATATTTTCCGTGAAATTCCGGAAGCTTCAAAGACCTTACGCTCATCCCGTGCGTATTTTAAAATCAGTTGTGGGTGTCAGGGGTTGGATTTCCACGTTACTGCGTGACGTGACAAGGTGATAAATTTAGAACAATTGCGAAAGTCGAGTGTATTATTCCACACGACATCCACTTCAGTTGAACTTCCCTTGTATTTCATCCATGAAAACTTCTTGATACTCAACCGGATTTACTTTTTAACGTGTTTACTTTATGGAATCAAAAACACTCGTAAACATAATCTCGTGTTTCTAGGTAACTGGTGGAGATTCACGAACATTTTCCTTTCTGCAATTCAGAGATGATGAAATAATAAGTGATATTTCAGTCAGGTGTGAAATGAGAAAACGCACTTATCCGGTGTCCGTTATTATATATTGTGCTACTGTTTAAATCAATCCGTGAATAAGTAAAAAACACAGATCTTAGATTTAAGAAACTCTATGATCTTTGTCTTTTCTGCCACTTAGAAATTAAAGGCTGAAAAATGTTAGCTAAATCTCTAAACAATTTTACCTAGACTGACAAACTTGTTGATGTTATAAGAAAATTTAAGTGTTTTGCTGTTATTGATATCCAAACATTCTACTCATATTAATATTGCTGGCAGACACAACATTCATGTTCCTTGTCTCTGCAGATTGAATTCTTTTTACAAGACTATTAATTTCTTTTTCTACATTTGTCAGGACTCTGTAAAATTGAATGACAGATTAATTATATTATGGCTTAAGATCACCAAAAAAATTGCAGAGGTGTTTAAACCATCAAAAGCTTTACCCATTCATTTACATTCTTTTGTTACTAATGACCATAATTTTCTAGAATGAAGAAAATGGAATTTCTCAGATTTTCATCAAGTGTCTGACATTGATAAATTTCCATAGTCATTTTTAAAACAATAGATGAATTAGCATTACATTTTTTTTGCAATCTAGAATTTTAGTAATTTTGCCTATTATAAAATTAATTTTGAAATTGTTGAATTAAATTTAAGTTTTAGAATTTTTTTTATTTCAAACATTATTATGGTATGGTAGAATTTTCAAGAGGCTGACATAATATGTAGCTGTATAGCACAACAAATCACTGTTCTACAATCTTGGTGTTTTATCTCGATTAAAAATGTAACAGATTACCATGATTATTTTTTCACATAAGCTTTCAATTATTACTGACACAGTTGCAAAAGTGATCGATATAGTTTTGTGCTTAGTTTTGACAACTTTGCCATAATTATGATTTATATTTTGGACTATTATTACTCATGGAAGAAAATTCGGGGGAGGGTAGGAAGAGTGGAAAGCAGACATTTTGTTACATTCACTAACTGCTGGGGGCTAGAAGACATAGTGCATTATGGGTACCAATCACTACCACACAGCTTACTATAATTCTTCTGATGAATGCCTTCTGCAATGACGTTATCAGAGTGGGCCAAGATCCTGTTCTTATCAATATAAATGTGTGGTTTTTTTTAATTCCCATGTGAGAAGATGTTAAACTAGAACAAAGATTTAACATCTATGTTCCAAGACAATGTGACAAAAGTAGGCTGTACAATTGTCAACCCTTGGCCAGTCTTGGCTTAAAATCCAAGGTCTCACTCATGATCAGTGATCTACCAACTGTGCCAAGTTTGTTTCACCACATGAATTTTCTTGCACACTATTTATATGTTGGTGGTTGTAATTTCAAAGATTAACTTGGTGTATTATGTCAGTTATATATCATGTGTATCTTGGTTTGTTTTTAGGTTGGTGAGGAAGCGTGGCAAAGTTGCTGCACTTGCCAAAGCAATCTCAGGTAGTTTAACCATGTTCTCTTTATTTAAATCCTTAGGTATTTCCAACTTTTAATTCATAGAATATCAAGTCAAGTTTTATCTTGTTCTTCAAATACAGCAAGTTTTTTTGCTGTGTGGTAAATTCTCCCAACTAGGGTTCATACTGTTTTTTGTACAACCAACCAAGGATGATTTTGCTTTTCATATATTGGGAGTTTTCTTGGTTTTTCTTATTGCTGAATTTCAAATTTTGTAAGATAACTTGTCATATATGAATAGTTTGGGTGACCAGTAATAAATGACAACAAGATAAGTAACTATATCTGTCCAGTACTTTACCACTAAGCCTTAATTAATTTTTTTTGATAAGTAGAAATTTGAGTGACACATGCATTCTTGAAAGTATTTTGTTTTATTCATTAACATTTTATTTTTTTTATTCCTTTTGTGTATATAATTATTATTGTTTTTGCTGTTGCTATTATTACAGTCAGACAAATTTGTTATTAGAGAGCTTAAGCACGGGACATCCCTGTTGCCACAGAAGCCAACCGAAAATCAGATATCGGTAGTTGACTTATATTTGCACACGTCATGCGGCCATGGTGATTGTCATGGAGGCCGCCAAGACGCTTTTCACCTCTGTCTGTGACAATCACCATGACTGCATGACATGTTCAAGTATGCATCAACTACTTATATTTGGTTTCCAATTGACCTCCATGACAACATGGACGTCTTGTGCTTAAACTCTCTAACTTTTATTGTTGGTGGTAATCTGCAGAGCAAAGTGATATTACTAATGAAGAAGAACTTGAAACACATGTTGGGATTGCACATACCCGCTGGGCAACCCATGGGGAACCCTGTGAGCGCAATAGCCACCCACAAAGATCAGACAAGAATAATGGTAAGTCAAATCAATCTGATTTCCATATTAGCAATGTCATTTAGAAACCTCATTATACATGATTGTGTAGTCCATATACGTTACTTGCTGGCCAGGAGGTCGGTATTGAGACTGAGACCAGGGGTACATCATTTTACGAAAAGAACATTGACCACTGGTAAGGTCGTGAAACTCCACCCCCTCATTGAACCAATCAGATTGTAGAGTTCATTTCATCTTGACTGCTAATCGTGGCACATAAGGCCTCCACAGAATGCTTCTATTTCTCTCTGTTGGCTGCGATAGTTCTTGCCACTTCCCATGACTGCCAACCTGCTTCTTTTCTTTCTCTCTCCTACGTCCTTCTCTAGGTCATTTTTGGTCTTCCTTTTTTCCCTTACCCTTTGGGCTCCCATTTCATTGCAGTGTTACAGTCATTCCTTTTATCTTGTCTTAAATTGTGGCCTATAATCTTCAACCTTTGTCTCTTTCCTCCTTGCTTAATGGCTTCATTCCTGCTTTCTCCAACAGCTCTCGAGTTGTTACATGATCTTTTCAGTATATTTTAAGGATTTTTCTGAGGCATTTGTTATGAAACACATCAATTCACTTGACTGCTAATTTACCCAAAAAAATAATACAGTTTCTTAACATTCTACATAGGTTTGGTAATCCAAATATTTTTTATTTTGCCCCCAGACTTTGTTGTCATTCACAATGGAATAATTACAAATTATAAAGATATTAAGCAATTTTTGGTAAGTTGTTTTGTTTTTAGAGTCAATTAATAACATAAGTTTACTTTCTGTTTTTTATAAGTACTCCTAGATTTTGCACTCTAACATGTCGCTTGTCTAAATTTTGAAGTGTGTATGAAGTTAAAAATTTTATTTCTGCAGTGGATAAGCCTTGCTAAATGAGAAATAATGGTGAAAATATTTCTCATTCAACTCTTCCATGGTTCTTGAGATATTACCATTAAAAGTTTTCAACTGATGATGTTTCAAGTGGTTCAGACAAATTTACTTTTTTAAAAAATCTGTGCTGCCAATCCATAACCTTTGAATGAGTTTGAGCCTTACTTGGACTGATGATCTCTTTACCTCAAGATACATTAACAGCCCATCTTTGGCTTAAAGATGTCAAAAAGGTATGGATTGGCAGCAGATTTTTAAAAAATGAAAATGAACCACGTGATGTCATCAGTTGAAAACTTAAGATGTTAGTATCTCAACAACCATAAAAGATTTTGACAAAAATGTTTCACTACAATTCCTCATTTTATTTTAGCAAGGTCTATCTATTTTAGTAATAAAATTTTTCACTTCATATGCACTTTATTAATGCCCCCTCAAATAAGCCTTGGGCCCCCTTTGATAAGCCTTCCTCTCTACAGGTAATACCCCCCCCCCCCCCCTTCCTCTGTAATGAGTTTACAGTATTGTAACCTTAAAAAGTGTTCTTTAGAGCTCTTATAGTTTGTAACTATTATAAATTTTGAAAGGATCGAAATAACTGTCTCTTGAGAAACTAGTTTACAAATCCAGTAGTAAAGCCCCTCTCCAGTGAGCCTACCCCTGGAAGCTTTAGAATAAATAAAGCTCCTCAGGGCTTTATGAATTAAGATATTAATATTTGTATATGAATATTTTAATAACCGAGTGTGAGGTCTGCCTTGGAAAATATTTGCCGGAGGTCTTTCACAGTACAAAAACTGAGGGCAAGTATTTTCCTAGAAGAACAAGAGAGAACAAACAATTCTCTCTGGGCAGTTGCATTATGGTCAATTATTTTTCTGCTCTTGTATACATGGGAAATTATTGGTTAGGACCAGTTTTCAGATAGTCGGTATGCAAGATTTTGTTATTTGCCCTAGAATTTTGACTTACAATGTAATAAACTGTGTTAAAATTAATATACTTGCTACTTTGATACATTTTGTTTGCAAACCTACCAATAATGATTCTAGTAACTTGATTGTTGTGTACACTGAAATTTTAAATAATCAAGTGAATGTTTTTATAGTGGCATAAAATGTATTCAATAGTCTATAAGGTATGTGTATGAAGAAGTGTGAATAGATTTAAGTCAAATGAAAAGTTCATATGTGATATGTGGACTATTTTCTGTTGTAGTGTCATTACATGTCATTTTAAAATACATAGCAATACTCTTATTGTTCCCAACTAATATTTTAGTTGAGTTTATTTAAACATACTTGTGATCAGATACATTTTAATTCTATTGTCAAAGTTGTGTCAAAACTATCACAGATTATTTTTCTTTCAAAGAGTGAGCAAAGCTTGACAACAGCTTCAATTGTTTTCCTGGTATTGATATGTTACTATTATTGGTATACTGAATAAAAAATGCTTTCTTTTTGTTTTGTTATTATTTCTAGGAAAAGAAGGGCTTTGTATTTGAATCTGAAACTGATACAGAAATTATTCCAAAGTTTATAAAGTACCTCCATGATAAATCAGTAAGTATTTGAGTTAGTGAGTGTTTTTTCTGTATTTGATGTAAAAGGTTTCTCTTTAAATGTTATACAGCTGTACATGTGGGCAATGGTACTTTTAATCAAGAAGTTGCTGATATTTCACTTTACTATAATTTATACAGTGCAAAGTCACATTCACTCCCCTCCCATCCTCAGCCATTCCCCTCCAATTCTCATCCTCATCCACTCCCCTCCAATCCTCATTCTCTCCCATCCTCATCCACTCCCCTCCCATCCTCATTCTCTCCCATCCTCATCCACTCCCCTCCCATCCTCATTCACTCCCTTCCCATCCTCATCCACTCCCCTCCCATCCTCATTCACTCCCTTCCCATCCTCATCCACTCCCCTCCCATCCTTATCCCCTCCATTCCTCATCCTCTCCCATCTCATCTAGCTTTCCTCTTCCATTCCAATCCACTCCTCTTCCACCATCATCCATTCTTCTCACTCTCGTCTGCCTTCCATCCTTATCTGTCTCTTCCCTTTCAAATCTCCAGTATATAAACATTGCAATCATTCTTTATTTTATGTGTGCACATTATTAATGATCTAACTTGTAATCTACAGGTGAAGGAAGGGAAGAAGGTTACACTTCAAGGACTTGTTGAACTTTGTGTTGAACAGCTGGTAAGAGTTTTGAATTGATTGTTTAGTTACTATAATATTTACAGGATCAGTATGGTATTAATGCATCGATATTAAACATATTTTTAAATATTTAGTATTTAGAAATTAAATTATTTAGTGGTTGCTATGTTAGATGGATTAGTTATAATTCTTTTTTTAATAACCAATAAAATTGTTAAGTTAGGGCAATGAAGACTTAATTAACGATGAGTTTACCAAAACACTTCCTGAGAGAGCTCAACTTGTTCTCCAATGACGTTTTTCAGGAAGGTGCATTTGCTTTGGCAATTAAGAGTCGTCTCTTTCCAGGAGAAATTGTGGCCACAAGGTTTGCAAACTTTTTACTTCAACTAATTGTAAATTGTAACTGTTTTAAAATCAATACTCTTGCTGGTAATCTGGTAATAATATGTTAATGATAATGGTGTTAATGATTGTGATATTTTGGTAAACCAAAGTTTGACTTTGTTTATTTGTGTTTAGACGAGGAAGTCCTCTGTTGATTGGGATCCAAAGCAGTGGCCCAGTCCAAGTTGACAGACTTCCAATTATTTACAGTTCAGGTATGTTTAACTGTTAAGTCAATACTAAAATATTTATTTTCAATATTCAGCCGTTGCAGCAAAACTTAAACTGTTAATCTAGAATTCAGAGATCAGGTTTTACAAATGATGCATGTACTGAAAAAGTGATTTTGCAAATATTTCTAATTTTTATATCCTGATAGCAATGATGCAATTACAGTAGTAGAGTGCTGTCATAATAAATATTATATATATAAACAAATTATTGATAAAATTAATGTTCAAATTTTCTGTGATATTTAAGCTTGGAAAGAAATTAAAAGAAGGGTTATATAAATTGTATGTTTCCTGAATTTCTTAGTGTATCTTGAATTTTTGTGTTAGTTTGTTTTACAGGCTGGGTATATAACCCTTTCAGTCCCAGTTGAAAACCAAATTCGTGAAAGTTAATCCCTTGCAGGGAAAGTGGAAATGCTTTTGGTTTAAATGTTTTTGCTTTGCTTGTGATCACCTTTATGTTATCAGAACTTCCATGATTGAGTATTATATTCAAACCTGCATAAAGCCACCTTAAAGTGCCTACAAAATGAAAAATCTTGTTACTGTGGATAGACCTGACTTACTGAAGAAAAGTGGTGGTAGTACAAAAAAAGTTGTCAAAACTTTTTATGGTTCTGAACTTGTTTTCAACTGATGACAAATATCACTATATAGTAGTCCAGGCAAATTTACATTTTTTTTAAAATCTGCAGCCACCACCACTATTCCTCATTTGACAAAGTCTACCACTGAAGTATAATAAAATTTTTCATTACATAGGCTCTTTAAGGTTTAAATGTCACACACACGCAAAGGGTTCAGAAAACTATTTGTTCTAAGTGGAATATACCAACTTTTGAGCTAGTTGATCTAATGCTCTTCACATTCTGAACACCAACATGTTCTATAAACACCTTAAAGTGATAATAACAATAATGTTAATAGTGTAAAAGTCTTTATTGAGAAAATACTTACAACAAGACTAGTGTGTTACAAGTATACATCAATACACATTATACGTCATTATCGGCTAATGACAATCATTGCATGAGCTAAATTATTCTTTTGGTAATCCAATACATTTGTTTTGTCATTATTGTATATAACTATAATGACTTTTGTACAGTACTCATTTGAAATCTTTAATATATATAATATATGTAAAGTTAAATAATAATTTTATGTATGAATACAACAGTGTTAGCAGTTTCGCACACACCAAATTACAAATTAATTTGCAGTATTGTACATGTGTTGTATGTACCAAATGAATGTCAGCATAATTATTAACCCCTATGCTGCTAAAAACGGTTTCACACAAACCAAAAATGTTCTAATTTTAAAACCACTACTTGAAAACCTACAAAGTGATCATTCATTTTCTTTGTCTTTACAAGTAGATTCTGAAAATGACCATTACTTCAAGATATTCTAAAGTTTGTAATTTTGTTGAGATTTTCTGACTTTGATTTTTAAAAGCTATAAGTAGGATAAGTGTTAATTGCATACAAACATGGCCACTGTGTCTGCGTCCACATACTGCATGGTATTCACTTTCATCATCTTCATCCTCATAGTAGCTTTTAAGTCTTAAAAGACTCTATTACTGTTGCCTCCTTGGGTTCTCTTGTAGCCAGCATAGCTTGGTGTTCTAGTCATTCTTGATGGCGAAAACAACGAGCAATGAAAAGTGGGCCGTGGAGGGAATGGGGAGAGAGAATGAGAGCAGAACGCCAGCCTCCAACCCCCCTTTTTATGGGAGAAATATTTGCACAAAATTATCCGCAGTTTGTTTACTTAACCGGAATAATTAGTACCAAGCAGAAGTGAAAGAGTGCTAAAATTGACAAGTCCTGACAGCTGTTAAACTCACATGGAACAAAAACTGATCAAAACAGCGATGGCTGAAATATCAACTCCAAAGAAAAAAGTACAGCGCGGAAGAAAACCAAAGGAAAAAAACATTAATGATTTTTGTAGGATTTGCAGTTGTTTTTTTAAAATTCAGATTGGAGAAAGTAAATGCTCAATGGAAAATATTTTCAAGCCATTAAAAAGGAAGGAATGTTTTGGCTCGGGGTTGGCTGAGATTTGTAGTGTTATTGGAGTATTTAAGTAAACCTGTCGAAGTCGTCTGAACGCTCGAACAGAGCTTGCAGCTTGTGCGCTAGGAAAATAAGCACAGGAACACATCGACAAACTCCTTCTGGAATTTTCCTTCTGCAGAAGCTAGTATTATTTCGATTAAGCTCTGCTGGTTGTAATGAGGCCAGAGAAGAAGCAACAAATATCAGCAAGTTGATCTTCAATTATACTTTTCGACGGCAAAATAACTAACATAGTGACGCTGTCGGCCATTTCTGCTACCTTTAGTCGTGTGAACGCTTGATAGATTCTACTTTTCCAAATCTAGAGGGTAAGACTGCCAGCACATCATTTCCCATGTACAACTCCTTCACTGCCAGTTCAAGTTAAAACCAAGACTGCAAACTTTCTTGCTCCATCATTCCGTTTCTGTCACTCAACACTGTCAATCTTGATGAGACCACCTTGCTGGGTAAATTTCAAATGAATTATACTGTTTCAACTAATGAGAGGATGAGTTTTTTAAAACTAGCGATTTGCGGCATCTGGCGGCAGCAGAATTTAGATATTTCTCCCGTGAGAGCAGGGGTTGGAGGCTGGCGTTCTCTTCGCTCGTGGCTCACTACTCTTCACTGACTCGCTCATCGCTCCGCTCTTCGATCATCATTCTCGCAGCTTTGCCGCTCATTGTTTTTGCCTTCGAGAATGACTAGAACGCCAAGCTACGCTGGCTAGTTCTCTTGATTTTTTGTGTTGCTGTTAACAACACTGCACTACAATACACTGATGTGTGTATGCATGCTCATATATAATTATTGTAAGCTAAGTGCATTTTAATACAATTTGGTATGATATGGAAAATTAAAAGCTTTCTCAGGTAAGTCTGCTAAGCTTAGTTTTCTGTTATGCAGCATACAGTTTCATCTAATGCTGTACAGTTTGTACTTCAAGTCTTAGTTGTAATGTAACAAAGATTTAATAATTGCTAGAGCCTTCAAATTGCTGATAAGCAGATTATTAGACCATTTTACAATTTCTAAAATCTATTATGCAACAGCTAAGCAATGTCTGTAACCAGTATGTACAGTACAAAAAACAAACATCTCTAAAACTTTTTTCTCATGCAGATCTACCTTTTTTTAAAATCAACTTGGTCAAGAACTTTTGTTATAATACAGCTAGGTTACAATATTCTATCTTGGCAAGCCATGTTTTAATGGCATTTTTTCTGAAAAATATGGTTCATATATTGCTATTTTGGAACTGTAGAATGGTCTACTGATGAAATTAAATAAAAATAGCTGGAGTTCCATACTTTCAGCTGCTGCCTTCTCTTGCTAACTTATTCTATTACCTTTAAAACTTTCTTCTGTGGTGCTGGGATACCTTTGGTTGTAAAAGGAAAAGCAGGGGGTACAGGTAAGTTTAGTGCACATGCAGACACCAGTGGTCCTGTTTTTGTAACTTACATCTGGCTTTTGAGATCCTGTTGACCAAAGTCCTGCAGGGGAGGGGGAGGAATCCACCTTCTTGAAAATGGGGTAAGGGTGCTCAACAAAACTTTTAGGGTCAAAAATTAGACCCTCAAGTACCTGTTAGGATCTCTGATTGATTGTGTACCTTTAAGGGTCAGGTTTTCTGTTTTGAAAAATAAAAAAGATCATACAGTCAAGACTTTAAGAGTTGGAAATATAAATAATTTGAGAATATTATTTATTAACTACAATGATCCAATGATATAGCAAGCATTATTTCTCTAAAGCTTGACAAACTTGAGATTAAGGGAACATACCATTTAGTGTATGAAATCAGTCTCTCTGTAAATTTATGCATACTTTTAGGGTCATTTTCAAATCCAGCCATGATTCCCCCCAGGGCCAAAGTCTTGAACAATAATTTAGTCCTTTTTAGAGGCAAGATTTTATTTAATGAAGACTTTAATTATAAATGACAGTATCAGTTGTTTGAAATTAAGTTCATATAATCGTGTAGTACAAGATGATATTAGTTGTGATCATGCTGGTTAACAATAATAATATTTATGTATGTCACCAGTATCAAGGTACTAATGCTGATTTAAGTTTTTTTTTGCCTCCTCAATTTCACACTTTTTTTCCATTTTCCATTTTTTCCTCCTTACTAAGCTATAAATGTTAAGGGCTTATTAACAAATTCCTATAATTTTTCATTTTCATTTGATTTCCTTTTTACCTCTTATTAGATTAAGATTTTAACAGTTAAAGATTTAATAACAAATGAAAAGAGTTGAAAAAAAATGAAATAAACAAAAATTTAAGTAAAATGAAAATTTGAAAAAATGAAAAATGAGAATTTGCTTTTTATCTTTGGCAATTTGCTTCGCTCAAATAAATTCACGTTTTCTCTTTAGTAGGTATGAGTGGCTTAAGGAAAAATTGGGTGTTGACATAATTTTACATTGTCTGGGGCTGAATTAGGAGTTATAGTTACTTCTGCACATTTTTTTAAAGCCATTGAAGCTAAAAATATGAAGGCAGCCATGTAAAAGTTAATTACTGTTATTAAGTCCTTATTAATAATTATTATTTTTCCCAGGTCTTGAAGAGGATCAGTTCAAGGAGTTTGATGAACAGCATGTTGCAGTGAACCAGGGCTCCCCCATCGAGTACTATTTTGCTTCAGATGCCAGGTTTGACAATATCTATGTATTAAGTTTTATTCTTTATTACCTTTCACGTCTACAGTATTTTCCAACATCTAAATTTTACTTAATACAGTAGCAATAGAAAATAATGATATATATAAATAATTAGGAAAATGCATTGCTGGGGGATGATTAGCTATTTTTTATATTTATTTCCTTATTATTATAAAGGAATTTTCAATGTAAAATTAATTTAAACAACTTGAACTTAGCTGAACCCAATGATTTCATACTCTCCAAACTAGTAACATGTAATTTTATCTCTCAAGACACTCTTTTGATAACACGCAAATCCTTGAAATTATGAAACACGTATTTTAATTCGTAAATTTTATCACACTTGTTTATGTTACATACTCACTAAATATTAAATATTTCACCTGTTTTGTATACTTGCTAATTGCTAAGATATAATATAATATAGTCTGCCCATATTTCACCTGTTTACAAAATAGGTGAAATATAGTCTGCCCTACATTTCACCTGTTTTGTATACTTGCTAATTGCTAAGATATATATAGTCTGCCCATCATGATGTTTCAATTTAAACTAAAATTAACTTGATATTGAAAATTCTATCCTAGTGCTATTATAGAGTACACAAACCGAGTAATTTTTATGGAAGATGATGATGTGGCTGCCGTCCAAAATGGAAGTAAGTGTATTGATTTGCTGTCAGTATTGATTCAAAATTATCTCAGGCTCCTGAAATTTGCCATATGAAAGTGTACATGCAGTCAGACTTTTCCAGCTAAATGAATAAATATCGGTGAACATGTTTTGTAAACAATTATCAGTCTATGAGTTAGTTTGTGTTTCAGAATTCAAAGTAACTTTTGCAAAGGAATATGACTTCCTTATATATCAGGAGTGTTAACAAGTCTTGTAGTTATAAAAATGGAATAAAAAATCCATTTTAAAAAAAAGCTTATGTATCGCATGTACAGTACAGTACATAACTCACCTTTAGTACTTCACTGTAAGTTCTCAGAACTCCAACTTACTAAAACTGAAACTCCCTGACACACAGACCTCACAATCCATCGACTTAAGAGAGGTGATGACACTGACGAAGATTATTACAGACAAGTACAAACTCTACAGATGGAATTGCAACAGATAATGAAAGGTATTTTAAATAATGGTATTTTATTTTGATATTATAGTGGCAAACACCCTCTTGTAAATGTTTTGATTGTATTTAATATTAACAAACAATAAAGTTAATTAAAATTATTATAGCACATATATTCCATAATAAATTAATTTTTTTTTATGAAGTAAAGGAACTATGTTGATAAACAGTAGGCACTCTAGATCTAGTGACATTAAACATAATCCTGTTTTGAGAGGAAAAGACAAGGCATTAGTGTGTTTATTTGATTCAATTCCTGTTTCCTCTGAAAAGATTATTAAGTCACCAAGCCAATTGAAAGGAACTGTGTCACTCACCAGTAGGCTCGTTCTTTAATGACATCATACAGCATCCTGTTTTGAATAGGCATTTAGACCTGCATTTAGGGCATGCAAGCACGTTTATTTTATTCAGTTCCTGTATTTCCTGGAAGTGCAAAACCTCATAAAATCTGAGACAACTCAGAAACTTGAGCTTGAAGCAATATAAGTCTCTGCACTAATTCATTTTTGTTAATTACAACCTTAATTTGAAAGAAATTTAGAAAAAAACAGACTGTACAATTGAAGCAGGTATTAATCTCAATGGGTTCTATAGGAAATTTCAGTTCCTTCATGCAAAAGGAGATCTTTGAGCAGTCAGAGAGTGTTGTTAACACCATGAGAGGTCGAGTCAACTTTGAAACAAACAAAGGTGAGTATTGTATGTTTTACAAAACTATTAACACTTTCAATTTCCAAATGCTTTTTGTCAATTTAAAAGTAATTTTTTAAGTCATTGCATATGTTTTATTAAGTATTGACTTAAAAGCAAACAGTCTTATAAATGTCCATGAAAATAAAATCTGAAAAGTAATTATTTGGCTGTTTTAAAATAAATAATTATTTGTTAATTCTTATACACATTGAACTGGTCTACTTTTGTGCTTGATACTTGAAATCTGTGGTAAGAAAGAATATTTAGAATTCAATGACATCAAATATTGGAATGAGCAAGCTTAAGAAAATCCCAGTTACCAAGAGTGATTTAAGTATTCTGAAATATCAGGAGACACTAAATGCAGGTAGTATTGGCTAGCATCTCCAATTTATTGGTAGTTGTTAACCATAAACAAAATGTTTTGTAAAAAATATATGTTATAGCATTTAAGGTGTAGCTACATTAAAAAAAACTTTCATTGATGTTATCTTCTTGATTGACTCATGATCTGAAGCATGACCTGTGTTGACAGTGTTCTGTAAAGTTCCAGAGATAAATGTATAATTGAGATGGATGACATCATTAAGCCCTTTCTGCTACTTGTTTTTGAGAGTTTCCTTTATTCAAGTAGTGTCTTTGTGTGCTTTTTAATTTATTCATCGTCTTGAAATTCCATTCATTCAATTTATTGTTCATTAGTTTAGTTTTGATTGACCTCAATTGTTTTTGGTCAATTTGTTCCACACATGTACATGCTCATCGTCATTAGAACGAAAATTAATTTTCTAAATTGCAATTATACCTGTGATATTTTCATGATTTCAAGTCAGAAACCTAAACCATTTACAGTTGTTCTATATACTTTATACATTACATACATTTTCCCAGACAAACTTTACAGTTTTATTTTGTATCATTTTAGAGTAAAAAAGTTATTATAAAACCATAGGAACTTTGAAAACTGCAAGCGCCATAACACAGAGGAAGCTGAAAGGCAGAAATTATTTTCCTTATGCATGCAGATCTGTGATCATGTAGCTTCCTGGCTCAATGCCCACACATACCAGGCCCTACTGTATGATGCACTTCCTTTACATCATAACGGAGGAAACACGATAAAACACTCTATTTATCTTGGACCACATTGTTTTGCTTCTTGAAATAATTATGTTATCATTAACCTTGAGAATCCAAACATAAGCATGTCAAGAAAATTTTTTTTAATTTGATAAATTTTTTTCTTCTTTGTGTTTGGCTATAGTTATTTCAAATACAGGCATAGTATTTGGGTGTAATAATGTATGGAATTTACTGCAGTTATTTGATGAACCAGTGAAATAATAATTGTTCTGTGGGAAATTTTTCCATTTTCCAGCATTTTAATTATATACAAAAATATATGGTTGACAGTGTTTAACATTTTATAAAGTTTTGTTTAAAACTTTTTTTTTGCAATAACTAATAATTTTGTGTTGCTATGAGGCATTTTATTGTCAGCACTTCAAAGTTTTTTCAAAAATGTTGAACCACCTAATATTATTTTATCCAATTGTAATTTAATGATTAATGCTATTTTAAAATAGATATGTTTTAGTTAGAGCCATATACCGAAGGTCAATATTTACAAACATACAGTTATGGTATTATTTATTTCATAGTAGACTCTAATTCATTGATTTCAAAGCTTGACTTGACATTTGATTGCACTATTTTTTATCTAAACCTGTTTGAAGTACAAGACAGTAAATTATAGCATTCTATCCAAATTAATCAATGAAATCAATGCTGCATGTTTTCAGTTAATCTAACAATGTAGCAAAAATAAAAGTTGTCAGTCAAGCCAGTGCATGACCACAATTTTTCTTATTAATAGATGCAAACTAATGACCTAAAGGGCTGTACTTTGATTGATTATCCATTGCATATCATAGTCTGAAACTTTGCTTTGTCATCCATACAGTTACACTTGGAGGTCTTAAAGCACATATGGATACAATCATGCGATGCCGTCGACTGTTACTTATTGCTTGTGGCACAAGTTTCCACAGTGCTGTAGCAGTAAGTTTTTTTAAAGTTTTGCAAGCTGGGGCAAATTGAGGGGGACTTGGGTTTGGCGGATCAATCCCTGGTTCAATTCCCGGCCTGGTCGAGGGTTGAATATTTGGAGGACGTTCTTTCCCTCTAAAGGCCACTCAGCTTTCCATCCCTCTGGGCTCAGTAAAATGAGTACCAGCATACATGGGCTGCTTTGAAACAGCTGCCAATTGTGCCTATATATGCTGCCAGTCAGCTGGGGGTAAACTGATCATTGTAAAGTGCCTTTTCAAGAGCATTCATGTGGAAAAGGTGCTATATAAATGCACAACTTTACCTTTTTTTTTACTTTTTGCGCAATTTGATCAAAACCCCCTTTACCTCTTGTGATGTGTTTTTTTGGGTTTTTTTTTCTCCATTTTAGAAACAATAATTATGCTTTCAAAACTGAATAATGAAAATAGAAAAACAATCCATAATTTAAGCATTTATTTCCATTCATTGCATATAATTAAAGGTGTAAAGAGTGAGACTCAAAACCTCTTCACCAAAATCCAGGAGCCTGTAAACTGCAAGAATGTCTCTAATTTTGGACATTATGTTATAATTGACAACTGTTCTATGAAACGACTATCCCCCAGTCTGTAGATACTGAGGTATTAAGGTGTTTTAGAAGAAGCAAAGAACGATGAACTTCCAATAACCTCATAATTTATGTTCCAGTGGTAATATTAAGCTCATTAGGGGGGAGGGGGAGGGGGCGGAGGAGGGGGGGGATGAAAAAGATTCTACATGTCATTGATTGTTTCATCAGTGTACACTAAACTGGAAACAAGGTTTAGTCTTTGATTTTGGCAAAGTAACAATGATAATAATGATGATGATGGTGATGATGATAATAGTAATTTAATAATAATAACGATAATGGTTTATTGTAGACTCCACTGATTAGTTCTTCCTCTACAAATACTACAGTAACTGTAAAGTTAAGACCTAAGAACTTGAAAACTGTACAAAAGTACAAATTACACTATTTACCTGTTATACTTAATTCAAAATATTTCATATTTGATCAATTATAATCTAAAACAAGGGTGACAAATATTAATTGATGCTGTTCAATGAAAACGTTTTTATTAACTTACAAAACTCACTTAAGTTCTTATAGTTTCTAACAAAGGCTGGTAAACTGTTATAAAGTCTTAAAGCATTATCTTGGAAAGTGTTGTATTTTAAAGGTACTTTGAAGTGTAGGACCCCTGCATTTCACAGATTCTGGAGGAGATAGAGACAAGAAAAACTATTTTTTGATGGTCTTTCGATCATTCCTAGAAATTTTATCTTCAGTTGAAATTTTTTTTTAAAGTGAAGAGTCTAGTACAAAAAGATGTAAGTGACCTTTGATAAAGTTATCAATTCTCCCTACATTATCCATTTTATCTCTCCAGAACCTTTGGGAGAATTCAGCATTTCATATAAATTAGTCACTTATGTCATTTTTGCCCTATAAGGTTCTTCCATCATTGCTTTTTGGATTTTATTTTTAAACAGCTTGGAAAATATACCTAGGCCTCTTGAACCCTATTTTTTAACATAACATTTTACTGTTGCTTGCAAGTAGTGGCAGAGCTGGCAAGTTAGTTTCATGTTCACCATACACTTATTGTGCTATACAGACCCGTCAACTCTTGGAAGAATTGACCGAGCTACCTGTAGTTGTAGAACTGGCCAGCGACTTCCTAGACCGCAGGACGCCAATATTTAGGGATGATGTTTGCTTCTTTATCAGTCAATCTGGTAAGAATGATCAACAAAATGTTTTATTAGATTGTTTAGGTTAAAACTCTTACATTTATTTATTTATTTATTTTATTTTTGAAATGTGATGCATCAAATAAATTATGCTGAAATGTTGAAATAAAAAATTGAAATTTGTTTCACATAGTAGTAGTTTCATTTGATCTTTAAATTATGTGAAGCTTGCAATAAAAACTTTACTCTCTTAGTTTTGTTTCATAATCATACTCACTTATTATAATAATGACTCATTTGATTTTACATAATAATTATATAGCAGAAAAGAAATGAAAAATTGAAAGTCTACCAATAATTATTAACTTGACGATTGTTGTTCCAGGTGAAACTGCCGACACTCTCAATGCTTTGAGGTATTGCAAAGAAAGGGGTGCCTTGATTGTAGGAATAACTAACACAGGTACATTGTCAGTCATTCATAATAGTTATCCTTCCTGGAATTTAGATCAATTTGGTATATAGGCTCCCTTAGCTTGCTTCCTGGAAGCCCTAGAATTTTGTTTTTCTCCAGGAAAAAGTTCTGGAGTTTTGTTCTAGTTTTATAGGAAAAAAAATTCCTGTAAAAATATGAAACAAAACAAACACTTCTTATTTGTTTTGGCTGTTTTCAAGTAAAGTACTTGTAATTGTTACAGAACTTGGAAATCAGTTTTTAATTTAAAATTTACTAATTTTTTTTTCTTAATGGTTTTTTATTCCAAGTCATCACTTGCATGCTCATGCATACAATAGGCACTTCTGTTAATTCAAGATTTTTTTCAAATTTTTTGCTTAGCATTAATTAAAACAGGGTGACATTTAATTGTACTAAATTAAAACCTATTTTAATTTGCCTTAACATTAGTTGGAAGCTCAATATCAAGAGAAAGTCACTGTGGATGTCACATAAATGCAGGCCCAGAGATTGGTGTTGCAAGCACAAAGGTACACATCTTTGCAGAAGATATTTCTTAAACAACAAAAATGCTGACAAAAAATTCCCTTGATTAATGTTTGTATAATGTTACTAACTAAAGGTTCAAAATAAGCTTGTATTTAGATCATATAAAAATATTGAGTGTTTTGAGCCTTAAAAAGGGAGTGCCAGTCAGGGAAAATTATAAAAATTTTCAGCCCAGGCAGCTGGCAAATTATAGGACTTGGTACCAACCTGTTTTCATTTGTTCACATTAGTTTTTACACCTGGTTACCACTACTCAGGTATTGGCCTAAATTAATAGCAATGATAAGTTGATATAACTGACTGCACACCTTTAATAATTAACGGCGGAAAAGGTTTATTTTTGAAAATTACTATTATTAAAGGGTTCAACTTTCCATCAGGAACTTAAAAAATAAGCTTGATAGGGACTTTAATGATATCAACAACAGTTTATTCAAAACTGTAAAGTTTTTTAAAAAAAGTGGCGATATGCGTGACTGGTCAACATGACTGGCAAAGAATTGTTTTGCACGGTCGGTCAAGTCAGCATTAAGGCTGAACATTGTCCATTGACCAGTCGTTATTTTACATCCTATGTTAGTTAAAAGGTGACATTAAAATTTGTTTTAAACAAGAAGAATGTGAATGGAAATTCTATCTTTATTCAAGAATTAAGAGAATAGTTCAAAGTTAAGTGGACAAACACTAGCCTACAAAACTGAAGCTTATAATCTTGGTTAAGCAGGTAGTTTTTATATATATTATTTTATTTTTATTTTTGTAATTGATAATATTTATTTATTGTTTTATACTGGTTTCCCTATTTTGTTTACGATGCCTTGTTGGCTGTTCTAAGTGTTACTTGAATTTGTTTGGATTGTGTTTAGGCTTACACAAGTCAGTTTCTAGCTCTGGTTATGTTTGCACTGATGATGTCGGAAGACAGGCTGTCCAAACAAGAGAGACGAAAAAGTATAATAAAAGGATTAAAAGATCTTCCAGGTACAGCTAGTTACTATAAATAAATATTAATCATTTACTATTCTGTCTCAAAGTAAGATTTGAACCAGTTGTCATTGTTTGGTTTTGGCTTTTTGTTGTATCTAATATTTAACTTTTTCTTGGAAGTGAATATATTACTTAAAATATTTTTATTGGTTTGTTTAATGGCATTTATAGCTAAGAGGGCATTCAGTAACAGGGGTAATGGCAACTTTTTAAGAAAGATAACGTTCATGATTAAATCTGTTTTTACCAGTGAATACAGTATGTAGCAAGTGTGGGATAAACTTTAAATTTATTTATTTATTTATTTATTTGTTTGTTTGTTTATTTATTTATTTATTTATTTAATTAATTATTTAATTTTTTTTGTTTTTGTTTGTTTGTTTGTTTGTTTGTTTATTTATTTATCCATTTATTTATTTATCTATCTATTTATTTATTTTCTCAAGTCTAAAGGCCCATTTAAGGATAGTGCTTGTTCATATGATTTAACATATTGTTGAGCAGATAAGAATCTTTGGCCTGGTCAGCAAACTAAACTGATTGCCCCATCACAGTTTAGACCCCAGCTGTTACTCTACAATTTTAACCATTTTAGTACTGAGCCATTCAAATATAAAAAGATGTACAGTTGAACCTCTCCACCCTGCCACATTGAGGACAGAGGTAAGTGACAGTTGTGAGGAGGTAACCATTGCAGAGGTGGTCGTTGCAGAGAGGTGGCCATTGTGGAGAGGTAACTGTTGCTGAGAGGTTGCTGTTGTGCAGAGGTGGCCATTATGGAGAGGTGGCTGTTGTGGAGAGGTGGCCATTATGGAGAGGTGGCCATTATAGAGAGGTGGCCATTATGGAGAGATGGCCATTATGGAGAGGTGGCCGTTGTGGCGAGGTGGCCATTATGGAGAGGTGGTTGTTGTGGAGAGGTAGCCATTGTGGAGAGGTAGCCATTATGGAGAGGTGGCCATTGTGGCGAGGTGGCCATTGTGGAGAGGTGGTTGTTGTGGAGAGGTAGCCATTGTGGAGAGGTGACCATTGTGGAGAGGTGGCCATTGTGGAGAGGTTGCCATTTTGTGGAGAAGTGGTTGATGTGGAGAGGTGGCTGATAGTAGAGGTTCGACTGTATTTATTTTGCAAGCTAGACTTTCAAAAGTTATTTTCAACTGCTGATTAATTCTTAGTGTACGGTGTGCATAACCCATTAAATTTCTCATTTGTGTACAGATACCATTAAGGCAGTCCTCAAACTTGATGAGCAGATTCAGTCCCTGGCTCAGGAATTGTACCAGCAGAAAAGTATTTTAATTATGGGACGTGGATATCAGTTTGCTACCTGTCTAGAAGGCGCACTGGTGAGTTGCTATTAGAAAAGAAAACTTTTTTCTCTCGGCCACATCATGTGCCACTCCCAGTAGTTCCTCATTCCTATATCTGACCTAGTTTAATTAAAATGTTCAGTTAATATGTGTTTTGTACCAAAGCAGGCAGTGCCACTAATATACACCCGAGACTTGCGTACAGCCTTGAAACTGAATTTTAAAGTTAGAATGTTTCTTTTGTGTTTATAATTTATCCACAGACTCCACAACATAAGAAACCTTTTTGATTTTCTATGTTCCCCACTTAGTATGTTTCTCAAATTTAAAAACAAGAATGTTTCTACTTGAAGGGGATGAATGAGTGATCTGTAAGGAAATAATTTAGGTTACCTAAGTATATAATATGAAGATATGGCCCATTTTTTGTCTTATTTTCTATTTGCTACCTTTTTTATGTACTCTTAGCAATTTTTAATAATTAGCAAATTCCAATATATAAACGTATAAAAATAACTGCTTGACCTGGCTACTTAGCTCAATTAGTTTATGTATTTCTAAGTAGCTTTTACTCTACCTCTGTAAAATTATAATTATACATCCTGGCTTTTCTACCTACTGTAACCTTATAGTCCTGAAATAGTCATTGTCATTCAAAATTCAGCCAATGAGATTTTTTAACAGTTTGTCAATATTGCAATTAGCACCTATCTGTGTTTCATTTCCGACTGACCTCTCTAGTTTTTATTTTAGCTGCTAAGTAGTTTTCTCCTGTTTTTTTCTCACTTGGTCAACCACTCTTTTACTTTATCTACTTTAAATAACTTGGCATTGACGTAGATTAGTTGCCGTGAAACTGCATTTGTTCTGATTGGTCTTCATGTTGTAACACCACATGCAAACTGTGTAATTAGGGTTTAAGAAAAGAACAGAGTCTTGATGGTTTTTTTTGGGGGCTGCAGAAAATCAAGGAGCTTACGTACCTGCACTCAGAGGGGATTATGGCTGGTGAACTCAAACATGGACCCCTGGCACTGGTTGACAAGACAATGCCTGTGATGATGATTGTTACAAGAGATGCAATGTTCCCAGTAAATATTTTTATGTGCTAATGATTTAATTGTATCTGTTCCTATGGCAATGTAACCACATGTATACAGTCCTAATACAACAATTAACAAGATAACATGCTGGGCAGTTGAACTTTTCTTCCAAAATTAATGCTCTCACTCAAAGTCAAACCCAATGATATCAGATTGGCCCAGGCACAGGTTTTACTCCTCAACAAATTAGTAAAAACATGTTTGACCGTACTCAGGCAGAAGCAGAAGCAGATGGAATTGAATAAATATGTGTTTACAATAATCTACAAATAATATTATGCTCATTGTCTTATATTTCTGTAAGCCCTATTGGGGGACCAGAGGGGGCTCTTATTAGAAACAGGGGCTTAAAGTAATAAAAGCTCGTACAGTTATCAATGTGCAGAATTATTAATAATTATTGTTGCAACAAAGTAAGCTGTCTTTTTTTTTCAACAGAAATGTATGAATGCACTGCAACAGGTTACAGCTAGACAGGTACAGTAAAATGTCTTATCTTCCTGGGTCAGCAATCATTTGCACCTGCAGAGTAAAATTCTAGTGAGAGGAGGGAGTTTAGTCCCTGGTATTGGGAGTGGTGGTTTAAGGTATTCTTGTGACAGTGTATGTGGTTTAGGGTATACTTGTGACAGTGAGTGGGGGTTAAAGGTATTCTTGTGACAGTGAGTTGGGATTTAAGGTATCCTTGTGACAGTGAGTGGAGTTTAGAGTATCCTTATGACAGTGAGTTGGGGTTTAGGGTATCCTTATGACAGGAGTGGAGTTTAGGGTATCCTTGTAACAGTGACTGGGGGTTTAGGGTATCCTTGTAACAGTGACTGGGGATTTAGGATATCGTTGTGACAGTGAGTGGGTTTAGGATATCCTTTTGACAGTGAGTGAGGGTTTATGGTATCCTTGTGACTGTGAGTGAAGGTTTAGGATATACCAGGGGTGAAGTTTTAGAGGGTCCTTTCCCTACACCAGGGGTTAGGGATGTAAAGTATCCTTTTCCTGCGCTAGGGATTGACTAAAAAGTTGATTTTCTGTCATAATTTTCAACCTCAATTTTCGGTTGCTTTTAGGGGCGTCCAATCATTATCTGTAACAAGGATGATGACGAAGTGAAGCAGCATGCTTTCAAAGTCCTTGAAATCCCACCAACAGTTGACTGTCTTCAAGGAATTCTGACCGTCATTCCACTCCAGCTTCTTTCTTTCCACATTGCTGTTCTCCGAGGCTATGACGTAAGTACAGTTCATAGTGCTACTTCATACTTCTTCACATTTTGTTGCTTCTATGTGTAGTTAACAAGACTTTGTCCCTTTTATTATAGGTTGACTGCCCAAGGAACCTTGCAAAATCTGTGACAGTAGAATGAAGGACAACTAATCATTCCCAAAAGTGCAGCCTTAATACTGCTGTTAATGCTGATGAATAAATAGCAAACTAGATATTCAAAGATGTAATTAATTAATGGCAACTTAGATCATACATTCAAATTGCTGTCAGTAATGTCAGCAGCATACTTTATAATCAAACACAAAGAAATAGTTAGTATATTCTTCATCCTACATATTTACAAAAGTTTAATATGAAGTTGGTAGAGGCTTATGATATGAAGTTTCCCCATCAATTCCGATGTTCAGTTACTTTTTTAGCAGAAAAACCTTACAGGTTCAGTATCAGTTTAAGTGCATGTTACGATCTGTGTTAGCCGTACATGAAATGTTTGGGGCTAAAATTAAACTTGACAAGAGTCTGTTCATTAGTTTTTTATTAGCTTATTTTGAAAGAGGATTTCGGAAGAAAACAAAATTCAGCCTCAAGTTTGTAGTAACCCCCCACTCTATCAATTCTACTCTCCCCAGCTGCGAAGGCCTGAAATTACATCAACTCTGAGGAAGCAGCTCTCACAGTATCCCTAAGTAAATATTAGAGAGGAAGATTTTGCACATGGTTTTCAATTTTTGTAGTGGTCTTGCTATAAGTATGGTGTTTGTACTTAGTTTGACTTTCAGATGACAGTTTTTGCAGAAAATCCTTAAACTATGCATCAACAGATGTGCCAGGCATTGAGAAAAAATTAATTTAATATAAAACAAGGTTGTTATTATTTGTTGAGAAATTTCAAATATTAAGTATTTTCCTAGTGCTTAGTAAATAATAGTTCTGGGAGATCAAGTTGGCATCCAGCCATAAATTTGTTGTAACTCACAAGTTTTAGTGCAAGAAAGCCATAAGCTTTTCCCATATAGTATTTTTATTTTTAGTTCACCTATGCATTCTAGTTTAGTGTTGTATAGTAACAAGATATGCTAAGTCCAATGTGAATTACAATTATTTTACAACATGCAGTAGTTGTTCCTGTGCCAAGATTTCTTACACCTGTTGTGTGGAAAAAGCAGGGACTTTATCAAAGGGGTACTCAACTAAATTTTCATAACACTCAAAAAAAGCATAATTTATCACCTTGGAAACAGCAAACAATGTTCTCAGTATGAATAAATAAAGACTTGCAAATATGATTATTATTTGAAATGAGTGCTTCATTGTTGGTGGGCAAATGAACTGCAAAAATTTCCTCTTTTAAGAAGTGTAGAGAGGGGGTTGAGATGGTTGTGCACACTCCCCCATAGGCAGCACAGGTCTCTTTTTTGTTGACCAACTATTTGAAAGAGCAACATTGTCCTCTAGGTTTTCTATTTCTAATTAAAATTAATTTGGAGTTCACTAATTTGGTTTTGCCAGCCAGTTTTTATTTCAGTCTCAGATTACCTGGTTTTCGAAATTTTTCGGGGAACAAGCACCTGTATCTGCTCATTTGGTCCATCTCCTCGTTCGATCACACCTTCCAACAAACAATCTTGGCTATGGACATGTTTAAGTACTGTTTAAAACATAACTAAATAGGACCACTGGAACATTGACAGTTATTAATCTAGTGGAGATACTCATTTATCAAAGGGAGGAGGCACTTGTAAAATATATGAGGTCAATTTTTACTGACACTTTTTCACCTTATGCCAAATACTTTGAGTGTGTTTCCTTCACATCCACAGTTTCAAACTTTGTAAAGATTGTGTATTTACACCAAGCTCCTTGGTGCCAGGCAGTTTATAATGGATTTTTGCTTCTGGTACCAGGGGCCTCTACATATGCCTAAGACAATTGCATGCCTGCATCTACATTTTTTAGAAAACCTAGAAATAGCAATAGGTGGTTTCACAGTTCCTGAAACAGCAAATGAAGTTAAGAAAAACGTTGTCTTGGCAATGACAAAAAAATTCCTTTCCTTTGAGATGTAAATCAATGTTGTTGATATGCTTAATAGTTTCATTGTCATCTTTAACTAGTTTGGGCTACCCCCAAAACCAAATGATTGGTAATAGCTTTCAATTAACTATGAAGAGGTCTATAGACTGTGTACTTGGCCAATATGGCATAAAAAGTAATGGTTTTGTCTTGCAAAATCATATAGAATAGGTCAAGCTTGGAGGTTGTAATGCTCAAGGTGACAAATTTAAAGCAAAGGCAATCCAAAGTCACTTTTCATATGTGTGTTACAGTTCTAAAAGGGGATTTGATGAAATGTAAATTCAGCTACACTAAGAAAATGATACAAAAAATCAAGGATTCTGTAAAATGGTGTTGTTTTATTAATAATATATAAAGTATATGTTACATACAGTACAAGTTAATGCCAGTTTTTGAAACTAGTTATAATAACACGCATTGGTATTTTCCTGCAGTAAGGTTAACTAAATTACTGAACGTGTTTTATCAACTATTAAATCAAGTCCGTTTTTTTACAATCCGAACACAAAGAGCTCATTTGTTCGTGTGAACAATCGGTATGTGTAGACCCGCTACAATTTAGTACAAACCTAAAAACTTAATCTTACATGTTGAATATCAGATGTAAATTATAATGTATTTACATGCAGGAAATTCAAGAAAAGGTTTACATGAAAACGACATCTGGTAAAAGTTGAGCTCTTGCAAAAATTCTCCCCAACAAAGAGAACAGTATTGAAACTTCAAAACAAAGTTATATTCGATGACGCATAAGAATATTGAAACAATGGCACCCTTGGTGATATCTAAACAGACCGTATTAGTATTCTAACCTTGATTTCATGTAATATGAATTTGAACTTTTTCGTAACTTATTCACATGGTTAACGCTGTAAAGGCTATTAAAACGGACACACTGAAGAGTCCAACAAACAAACCGACGTCATAGCAAGCCAATATATAAATTAGGAACACTTGAGCTTGCTAACGACCTATAACACAATAGCTAATGTTTTATTTTGTTTACCGTCGATATTGCTCGACAATTTCTCGAATATCGCCTGAGAGTCTTCTTGCTAAGCAAAAACCAGCTATCTGAACAATCGGAAGCGCGCTGGCAACACCAGCCATCAAAATTAAATTACTTTTGAACCAAGATTGGACTCCTTCGAGGCAGCCTCGAGTGTAAATTTTTTCTTCAGCTTCCGCTTTCGGTACCGCTTGCATGTTGAAGCCGCACTGCATGTTAGTTTGATCATCGAAGCAACAAGAAAATGGAACCCCGCATCTCTCAACTGATGGCGAAGAGCAGTTAAAGTACATGTTATCGTTCCAATCTTTGTAGTCTTTCGACCCACAACACTTTAACTCCTTCTGGACAGTATCTATAAGCATTTGAAGATCGGGATTGTCGCGGTATTTAAGGATCATGAGACGAAATGCACCATCAACTTGCGAACGTACCTCTGCTTCGTACACATATCCCAAAACAGCAGCTGTGATTTCTAATATTAGCATCAATCCAAGCATTGCTGAATAAAACTTCAACAAGCAAAGATTCTCTCTTAAAGCTCCCAAACAGCCACCGCAAGCGATAAAAAACATCAGTCCCCCGGCAAGAACAAGTAGCACGGCTGGATCGGTTGTCAAGTTACTGATCTCGCCATACAAAGTTTGCTTGTTAACCATGGCGTATATGCCGATCGCCAACAGAATACAGCTAGCAAACCAGAAAAACACGTTCATAAAGAACAATATGTACTTTACACAAAACGTTGATTTGTTCGGGTATGAATCATTTTGTGGATATGGTTCGGGCAAAAATGGCTGAACACGGGTTTTTCTTCTTCCGTGACGCATGATTTGAGTTGAAATCCAATCAGTAACCCTCGACTATTGAAACTTCATTCCATTAGTGTCCTAATTCCAAGCTAACTTGGTATTTCTAACCAAATTCTGCCAGTCTCGACATACACTCCATAACTCGTCTCTTCTTCGGTTGAAACCCAATTAATCTTACCTACCTATTACTGCTCACTCTTCTCAGACAGCTGATTGGTTGAACGCTCATTAGTAACGGCGTAACAATGATATCTACGTAAGCTAGTGTTGATCTATGGGGAAACTTTGCTTGAAACTGGAATGTGTATAATATATTATTTCGGCGTGTTTTGGAGTGGCCACTACTGATTGTTGCAAACCAACTTGATATAGAACTTTCGTTCAGTACACCTACACTTTGTAATGGCATATTTTTACTATTTCCCTTTAATTATACTTATTCTTTACATTGGCATTATCTTTGTTTTTACTTAATTAATTAATTTTATTTTTATTTTTTTAATTACCTTTATCTTGCCTATGATAAATTTTAGCCTTTCCCTATATTTACTGTTTACCTTAAATGTTACCTTTACCTTCATCTTCACTCCCTTATCATCTTACTCATCATCTTTATAATATATAGTTAATCTTTACTTTTCAGTACCAAATTATCTTAACAATATGTAAGAGCTAAATTGGAAAGACCAACCGGCCAGAGAATATATATAGAGGACAAAAGAAGGAAAGAATTGAAGAAAAATTTAGCATGATATAGAGGCGAAAGTGGGAATCGTAGACTTGCGGATACATACTAAATTTGAAACAAATAGTTGGAGGTAGCTCTATCGCCGGAGCCGGAGGTCAAGTGCCTGGATGATTTCGTACAAAGCCAACACAGGATACTGCAGGAAAAGAAAACAGTCGGCAATGTTTGGTGTACAAAGTTACATCAGTGCGGACATGAAGGATGTGGGTTGACTTCTACATTGGAGAAACTTGAACACGATTGAAGAACGTGTAAAAGGCCACAACAAAGAAACAAAGAGAGTTATAAATCTTGATCATTAATAAGTATCTTACGTAGACATGTACTTGAAAAGGAATATCCGCGCGAACGACCTAGCTGGGGCAGTCAATTCCCTTATATAAACACTATCGACTGATTAGACAAAAATTTGCTTTTCAGTTGTGAGTAGACTCACTGCCATCCGATGACAACCGAAATATAAACTTAATATGGAGTGCTTCTCGTATCAATTTTTATTGTATACAAATGTATGCTCGATTTAACATTACCATATACTATTAATCCAATCTTTATCTTTGTTAATCTTCCACTTTTTTGTTGAACAACTATTTGAAAAAGCAACATTATCCTCTACTGTTTTTTTTTTTTTGCAGTTGAAAAGTGTGAATAATATGCAGGTTTTAAAGATTGATTACATTTCAGTCTCGGTAACCTGCGTCGCAGACTGTCCAAACTTCCGGTATACAAGTAAACTGAACTAGCGGAAACCATTCTAGGCATTGTGTGAGAATTAAACCAATCACGAAGCGTGTATGAAAGCATGTATTAAACGAGCCAATGAAAAGGGACTACATATATCCTTGCGACTCAAACAGCTTATTGTGCACTAATACGCAGACTGACGACTATACCGGAGGTTTGGACAGTCTGCGACGCAGGTTAAGTCTCAGCTGACAAACTAATTTTCAAAATTTCCCGGGGGAGCATGCCCCCGCGGCCCGACACGTAGAGACCCGCTTCTTCGGCGCTTGTTTGGTCCGTCTCCTCTTCGATAGCAGCCTGCCACACAAAAAAAATCCCGGCTACAGGCCTAGCCTACAATAGTGGATTTTCGTTATCGACCGCTGCACTTACTTTTGCTCTAGACACCAAGACAAGATATAACACTCAAGCTCAAACAAAAGTCAAGGAAAAATTCATAAAGCTACTAGCCGAGCGCTCTACCTTTGCTACTTCCCTACACAAGTACCGAAGGTAGGCCAAACCCATCGATATCCGTCTATCAACTGGGGAGAAGAGAGAAAAAATGTGCTGATGACGCCCACCACAGGCCCAACCAAGTCGGTCAGGAGCGAAAATTACAAGCTATTACAATTACAAGTCCTCTAAGGGCTCAGTTGCTTTGCGATTTTAACGATTAGTTATTTTGAAGAGTAACTACTTTTTAATTTTGACACCGTATTACAATGAACAGCTGCAGTTAACCAGCAGATTTTAACACCGCCACTGTTTGGTTCACTTGTCACTGAATAATAATTGACATTTATTACTCATTAATGTAGCTTGTTTGTATTCTAGCTTGTTGCTGCTCGCTTAGTTGTTGTTTGCTAGATTGTTTTCAAAACATAGAAAACTGTATTAACTGGAAAAACAACCAATGGCTAGCTTTCTTCTATATAACACTGAATAACACTGAATAACACTATATAACACTGAATAACACTATATAACACTGAAGAATCCGTACCTTGAGCTGTGTCACGCACCGACAACGTGCTTAGCAAAATAATAGCTTTAACAAGGATTAGTAATGCTTAAACATTCAAGGGCCTTTGTTTTAACTGTAATCTTGTTTTTACAAACCCCTACCTGCACTAACATTTGTTAGTTGAGATATGAAACTGCATGATTCGCTGTTAGTTACATTAGTTTAAACATTCTAAATTTGATTTCACTTAACTTATCTGACTTGCATCATTGACTGATGTTTGTTCATTGACTTAATGGGATATTGTCTAATCTTTCCAAGATTAATTGTTAAAATGACAAAGTACAAAGTCAAAGCAGTGTGTAAGCTTGTGTTACGGGCAAGTAACAAGAATAATTATAGTTTTGACTTTAAACTAGCGTATGCACAAGTGTGAAAATCAGAAGACTTCCCTGCTACGTACATCTTTCATAAGGAAATGATTATCACTGAATGCCTTTTCGTTATATGACTCATGTTAAACCTTGTAAAAACTTCGAAAAACTAGTTTGACCGCACTATATCACCCCATCCTGTACGCAGGCCTCAGAGGTCAGGAGACGTGAATAATATACGCCCAAAGATAATTCTCGAGTTTTGGGGATTTATGCTAGGTAAACTTTGATCGATCTTTCTCTTTGTAAGCGGTATTAAAGGGTGTTGCGTTACCGCACCCTTTTGCAGTATAACTTAAGCAGAAGACTCATTTAGGACCCAGGGCTTTTGCCCTTTAGGGACCAGGACAAACTTCCCCGAGGCTTGTTAAACAGTAAAACCGGTTTCTAAACCAGTTTGTCAAGAAAATTATTGTAGATCCCAGCACTTGTTAACGCTAGCAATTCAAAGTTCATCTCAGCTGAACCTCTGCTTCACGAGCTATATATACGTGACGATTGTAAACAGTACAGTTGTGAACAGTTGAGAAAAAGCTGTGAACTAGTTAAAATGGGGAGAGTTAGAGCAAGACACGAAGCAACAAAACAAAAGAGAATAAGCCTTTATCACAACCCTGTTTGAGTGTTCTACAAGCAACCTTACTTCATGACACCAGCTGGTAAGCGACACAAGTAACGTGTAACACAATTCTATAACCTTAAATATCTTCTGAAATATCGTCAGAAAATTCTTACAAAACAGTGCAATCGTTCTAGTTGTTTTGAAAACAAACGTGTACAACAAAGCTGAGTAAATATCCTGGAGGGGGGGGTACTCCCCCCAAATATCGGTAGGGTGTGCACGCGGCCCGCTTCCCAAAACCCTTACCCTATTTATGACGAAAATCTGCGATTTTCACTACCCTATTTATGACCTGAGTGGGGCATGATCAATAATTAATTTTAAGCGGCTTCTTCTAAAAAACTATGGAGCCCAGTTAGGGCCACTTTTTAGCTTCTTCAACTTCCCTTTCACGACTTCAAATTTTTTTTCACGACTTCAACTTTTTTTCACGACTCAACTTTTTTTCACAACTTCAACTTTTTTCACGACTTCAACTTTTTTTTTCACGAATTCAACTTCCCTTTCACGACTTCAACTTTTTTTCACGACTTCAACTTTTTTCACGACTTCAACTTTTTTTTCACGACTTCAACTTTTTGGCACGACTTCAACTTTTTTTCACGACTTCAACTTTTTTTCAAGACATAAACTTTTTGACACGACATTTGGTTTTTGGCTCTTTTCTAAATAAATTTATTTATTAAATTTAATTAGTTTTTCAAGTTAAACAGGTGAGCAGCACAAACGAACAACTAAACTTTCAAACAATCTGAATATCTGACAACAGTTTACACTGGTTTAATTATATGGAGTATTTGTGGGAAATTACAGACGTTTGCGTGTGTGACGGGGCCGGGAAGTAAGGCGAAACCAAGTAGTTACGTAAAAGAAATAGAGGAATATTCATTGTTGATTTGATTTGGGGATATATGGTTAGCGATAACATAAACGTTAGTTATAGTCAAAAGTTTGTAAATTCCTACATATACTCTATATTACCTGTTGTCAGATATTAATTTGTAAACACTAAACTCCCTGAAGAAGAAACGCGTGGGAGAAATAAAAGTTTTGTTGTTCATTTGTACTGCTCACCTGTTTTACATAAAAACTAATTAAAAAATAATTTAGGTAAAAAAATGCCAAAAACGTAAAGGTTTGCCAAAAAGTTGAAGTCGTGAAAAAAAGTTGAAGTCGTGGAAAAAAGTTGAAGTCGTGGAAATAAGTTGAAGTCGTGCCAAAAAGTTGAAGTCGTGAAAAAAAGGTTGAGGTCGTGAAAGAAGTTGAAGTCGTGCCAAAAAGTTGAAGTCGTGAAAATAAGTGACACTAACTGGGCTCCGTAAAAACCGATAAGAGGTTTTGGCAAAATGGCCAAAATCGATACCATACCCCTTGGGGCCGCACTTACCTATATATAGCCCATGTAAGGGAGTACAGTAGTATAGTAGTTGGGGGTGCGAGGACATTTGTAAAATGTCCTCACACATCCAACTAATATACTACTCAAGCCGGCGGATCCAAATACAAAACCAAATACAAATCCAAGATGGCGTCCAACCTGTCAATCAAAATACAAATCCAAGATGGCGTCCAACCTGTCAATCAAACTAAAACAAAATGGCCGCCGACCTGTCAATCAAAAATATATACAATTAAATCTTTAACATTAAAGACCACACCCAAAATGGCGGACATTATAAATAATATTTATTTTGTGCAACTAAAGAAATACTAATGATTTATTCCTTACAATACCTAGGTACCTAGGTACCTAGGTATTACAACCCAGGATTACAACCAAGGTATTACAACCTAGGTACCTAGGTACTTGGAATTACTACCTAGGTACCTAGGTACTTAGGATTACAACCTAGGGTTACAACCTAGGATTACAACCTAGGTACCTAGGTATTTGGAATTACAACTTAGGATTATATTGGTCTATATATTGTAATCAATATATGGCGCCGAATAAATTAGAACAAAATTGAATAGGAATGAATAGGAACGAATAGGAATGAATAGGAATGAATAAGAATGAATAGGAATGAATGGGAACTAATAGGAACGAATAGGAAGGAATTAATAGGAACAAATATTCTTATGCCCATAAGCATAACTCGAAACCCCATCGTCTAATATATACCTCTTATCATCGAAACAAGATAGAGAAACCTTATTAATCTCATAACTTCCTAATTGATGGTTTTGACTTCTTATTGTTTTCATTTTATGATGCATCTGCTTGTTATTAAATAAAGTATCTTTGTAATTCTCGTGTTTAATGCTCTTTCTAATAACATTCTTTCTAATTCCCTTAGCAGTCTTTCCACCTGTTTGGTTGTCTTTGATGTAACTATACATCTTTGAACGAAGACCAACAAACTCACATACTGGAACACCAGCGGCTTCGTCTTTGAACTTTCCAAT
>JAOBRD020451505.1:0-18199 GCA_027575215.2 Hydrozoanthus sils | reverse complement strand
TCTACTGCAAAAAAAATTTTGGCTTCGTATAAATCCTTACAGCTCTTGCCAGTTTCTCAGCTCCTATAGGAGGGATTTGGTCAGTGTTGTCAGTAGCAACTGTTATTTGATTGGTGGTCTGAGGGTGTTTGCTTGGCCTACAGTAATTTGAATTTCCTCTTTGGTAGTGTATACCTGATGGTATTGGCCTAAAGTTATTTGAACGTTTTTCTGGCTAGTGTATTTCTGAGGGTGTTGATGTGGCCTACAGTAATTTGAATGTCCTCCTAGGTATTGTGTACCTGATGGTCTTTGCTTGGCCTACAGTCATTTGAACGTTTTTCTTGGTAATGTATACCTGAAGGAATTGGCATTGCTCACAGTCATTTGAACAGTTTTCTGGGTAGTGTATATCTGAGGGTATTTGCTTGGCTTGCATTCATTTGCATGTCCTCCAGGGTAGTGTAAACCTGAAGGTAATGGCTCAGTGCACCCCTGTGTAGTGTATACATGAGGGTATTTGCTCAATGCTCTCCAGGGTAGTGTATACTTGATTCCTACATACAGTTTTTCTCACCTGTCGAGACTGTCACCTTGACGTGGTGGAGGGGCTTGAGTGGCTCTGTCATTCTTCATCTATTTCGAAAGTATTGTGTTTGTGTCCAAGACAATAGTCCAGATAAAGAACATTCTCACTGAACATATTTTGTTATAGTAATCAAATATATTCAGAAAATAATTATTTGAAAACTCTTGGGTAGTATATACCTAAATCTGCCTGTTTTTTAAATGTGCTTTTAATATCTCATGTTTTTCTCATCCCTACATGATAGTCTATAACTTTTTAGAGTGTTTTAATTAGTTTGAGAGGATTTAGGCTCTAGAAATATATTTTGTTATTTGATTATGTTTTGTACCTTGTGCGAACGCGGCGAAGTGCACAACAGGTCAACTGACGTCAGTCAAAGCTCAATTGAGCCGCAATCCCCGAGACACTTGTCAAGGCAAATTACGCGCGTTGTTAGGGCCCTCAAAAGGTCTTCTCACGCTTTATTGAATTGAAGGAAAAATTTCATATCATACGCACTTTAGTAGCTCGTGCATCTTCTTCAAAACCTTTAGAGTACAATATTCGGTTGTTAGAAAACAACAAAATACGAGACACGCCAGCCTCAAAGAAATCCTCGATTGTACAACATTTCAATCGAACCCCTCAAGACGAACACCCATATAAGACGGACACCTCTATAAAATGGTCCCTTGGTCCCTTTGGTGCGTTTCTCAGTCATTTACTCTGTAAGAAGGGCACCTCCCTAAGACGGACAGTTAACCCTATACAGTCCTGGGGAGGGGGGCGAATGCCCCCTCCCGGTATATTTCTGTGAATAACTTTGAAATGCATGGCAATACGATGCTGAAAGTTTTATTGCCAATCTTTTGATATATGTTTCGATGTGTTCCACTAAATATTGTTGCCATGACAATCACAATGTTAAAGGCCCCTTTTAGCATCTTCAAAATCATCTTGTTTTAGATGCTTATGTACAACGCAATAACAATTTGTGTATTTATCAGAAAGCAGTCCAAGGTTTGTTTTCAAGAACTGCAGCAAACATGCCAATCAATTTTCAAAAAAATGCATTTGGGGTAAATTTTATTTTTTTTAAATTTTCTACTTTTTTACTATTCTTTTCAACCTGCGTGTAAAGCAAATAATATGCTAGTGTAGCTACTACTCTTTGCAAAGTTCGACACGTTTTTATTGAAGGGAAACATTTTGTTGCCATAGCAACATATGCTAAACGTGAATTTCATGAGGTGTTTCCGTTAACACGTTATGTATGACGTCATCAATACATCACAAATAAATTTTTATGGTTAGAACATTTCCTAATTGAAAAGATGTTGCAAATAAAGTTAACAAAACACATTCTTTCATGTTGTTTAATAGATATCGGCGTTCTGTACTAAATATAACAAAATATGTTTCTAAACATATTCGATGACGTCATTAGTATTAATCTCACCTAAGTCGAAAATTAAGTAGTTCTCATGGTAATTACCATTTGTGCAAAAAATCAATACTGTAGGATGAATAGTAAAAAAGTTAAGGAGGAGGGGGGGATTCCGCTCTCCCACCCCGGCTGTGACACCCCCCAAAAAGCCTGGGCTAGATAGAGTTAAGGCAGGTCCCGAAGATGTCCGCCTTAGAGGTTTGACTATAAATCTTTTGCTAAGTCTGTGTCCATATCCTAGCTAGTTGGATGTCATGGATGTTGTTTTTTTTCTCGCTCGTCAGTTGAATTGATTGTTGTGGTGATAAATGTTGTGATGATGATGTTTTTGATGATGGTAGTGTGGATGATTGTTGTTTGTCTCCCCTCTGCTTTCACTGACAGTTATTGTTGTGTTTGTTTTAGCTAATGCCTTGAAAGCAATGGGAACTTTCGAAACCGGGAAAACAGTCACAAATACTACGCATGCGTAAATTACGCTATTGATAAAACTTACAAAGAGCAAAATGATGTTAGTGATGGTTACGTTTGTATTGAAAAGCCGAGAATTATGGCGATGATTGATAATGCTAATAAAGGTCGAAGTGAAAGATAGTATTTGTTGTCTTTGAAAATTGTTTACAACAACAAAGGTGTTGGCAATGAGGTGCAAAAGTAATGGTGATGGCCATAAAAATAGTGGTGATGACGGTGATGGGTAAGGCTAAAGGCGATAATCGTAATGATAGTAGCAATGACGATAAGGATCGTTAATGATCGTTAATGTAATGGTGATCTTAAACGAAGCGGGAAATTATCATAACAAGTTCCAAGCAATGCCCTGGGTAGAGCCCAACGAACTGTGTGCAAGAGAAAGAATTCAGCTTCTAAAGACCGATCGATGACGAATTTAGGAAAATCCTACCTGTAACAATTAAATCGCTGAAAGCAGCCTATAAACGGGCATTTAGATTACAAGCAATCAAGTAAAAGGAAGATACTTGATTGCCAAGGAGCCATAATCAGACAAGGAGCGTTCGACAGGCAGTGCTCCCAAGAGATAAACTTATACGAAGGACAGACTACATTTTAAGCGCAAAAGGCTGCCGCTCAGTTTGCAAAAATCTCTGCTACCATTTAAGGACATTCTCCAAGTGTGCGAGTCTCGTGAAAGAATACGAGAGGCTAGCATCAGTCTTAACGTCCCTTTTCTCGAACAGGTAGACTTATTAACCCATTCAATTTCAGTTGAATTGATGTGTTCCCTCAACTAGTGCCCGTACACATCGGTGAAAACGCTTAGTTTAGTAGTTCACTTTGTTCAACTCTCATTTTCTCATTACCAGTATCTTATGCTGTATGATATATGTAAGGAGAAGTTCAGCATGCCCGTAGGCACAATTTTCTACGGGACAGTGCAACCGAACAAGGAGATAGATCAAGCGAGTGCTAAATGTGCGAGTTTTTAGAGGGGATGGAGGTTATGGTTCTACGGGAAATTTTAGGAAATTAGGTTGTCTGAGACTGAAGCAGACAAAAACAGCTTTAAAAATCTGAGTCAGGTTTTTCAAAAACCGATTAAAACACTAACCATGGGTTAAATTTTTAACTTTCGCTCCTGTTTCCAACCTTACAGACACTGAATCGAGTTGTGATTTTGGATTTGACAAGTTTTCTTTTTTCATGGAAATCTAAGTAGTATTTCAAGGAACTGTAGATCTTTCGTTAGAGGAGAAATAACCAATTGAATGATTAAACCAGGGTTAAAATTAACCAGCCTTTGAACAACCTGGCCTTGGATATTTTTCGAAGTAGAAATACATATAGGGTTTTTTTTTCTTCCAGCACATCCGTCCGCAAAAACTGGTTTAAAAGCCCCGACAGGGACTCGAACCCAGATCTCCTGGTCACTAGTAAGGCGTCTTAACCGCTACACCGCCCGGACTCACCATTCTAGCAACATAGTAATTTACGGAGTATAGAATTACTAAACGTGTATGGTCCCCATGGGCCCAATATTTTCTTCATTCGAATGTGTATTCCTGCCTATAACCTTTCAAGGATTCGCACGAGCAATTACACATGTTTGAACTTCAAAATCTATTTAGAAAAACGTTGAATGAAAGTAGGTAGGGAATAAAGTTGCTTTTTCAAATAGTTGATCAACGAAAAAGTGGGTCTTTGCCAAGTTTGTGCTTAGAAATGTAGCTAAATATAAAATCTTACCATTGAAAACTTGCTCAGTTTACGTTACAGCGCTAGCGCGTATTTTTATCACTCAAGTTGCCGAGTATTGCTGCAGGTTCACCAAGGTCCAAATTTGTATAGTGGGTACTGTAAAAGTTTCAACACATTTAAACATAATTTCTTTTTGCTCTTTTATAACAAGGCTTTGTGGTTGCTTAAGTTGGCGTTTAAAGGAAACATTCCAAACTTATTTCCTAAAGAAAAAAAGGCCAAATAAATTTACCAGCTAGCCATTAAAACATACCTATAAGACCTTCCCGGAAAAAAACACACGTTGCAAAAGTTTTAACCGATCAAATTTCTCTAAGATGTTATTAAACTTTGCATATTCCTCACTGGTTGCCGTAGACATAAGCATCCTCGAAGAACACTTTGAAGATCTTGATTGTTGAAGTGGTTTCCACGCCATTCATTCCATTGAAAGTCGCCTGGTACTCGAATCCCTCCTGAACGAGCCCGAATGTGACCTCGGTCTCTGCATCTGCGGCATCTCGTTGAGTCAGAATCATTTCCACTCCGGTCTGCAGTAGAACATCATTGATACCGTTTGGAATTTCACGTTGGGCAACCTGCAATGAACAATTATGAGACTCTATTCACCCATTATTTTACTCTAAGAGTGGGGATATTCCATTGTCATATATTATTATCTTAGTTTATTTCGATTACAAAAAACATTTTTTTAAAAAACAGAAGGAAGAGAGATAAGAATTTTTACTGTTAAAACAGCTGAATTTTCATGAAAAAAATGGTTGCTCTTCTGTAGGGGTTGTAGAAGCTGTAAGCGATTTCATGACAATTTCCATGAAATTGTAGGTAGCCCTTCTGTTGAGATTTCATCATCTTTCATCGTTCCATGACAATAAAAGTAACATTTTTAGTAAATTTACAACTATTGTCAGCGTTTGCGTTTCATTGAAAGTAACCCTTCCTTTGGGATGACGATAGCTCTCAGGGTTTTCATGAGATTAACGGCAACCCTCCTATTAAGATTACGACAGCTGACAGCGTTGGTATGACCATGGAGATATCCCTTCTTTTGAGATTACAACAGCTGACAGTGTTGATATGACGTTAAAAGCACAGCCTCTATTGGGCTTGTGGATAAAGGGTATTGCTTTTTAAAAGCGAATCCGAAGTTTTTAATCAAACCCACCTGCAGAAAGTCGAGGTTCTTATTAGGAATATGTGTGATGTAAGCATTCTTCTTGTCCCCGTACAAGAAGAACATACTATCAACGGGAGATTGGAGTGTGGTGTAGTCAAAGTGGTCGTAGCGGGCGACGTCAACAACTCTAAGTTCTAAATCTTCCAAGAATATTTCTCCCTTGCTCGGCATATTCCTGTAGCAGTCTACAAAGAACTCTAACCCAGTTTTTCCTTCTTCGAATTCTTTGATCAACAGCTCATGCAGTGTCATCTTTTTCTTGGTTTTGAACGAAAGAAATGGAACTGTGGCAGACGAACCTTAAAGTAACAGATAAATAGAACGTGAGTTACGATAACAAAGGGTATGTACTTTTAGGAAAACCCATAACAAGACCACAAGTCATTCGTACCCTTTTTAGTCCGAAATCGAGAAAACAATCACAAAGCGGATTTTGAGGATTTGCAAATCAGAAGAGTTTATAAAAAGCGTGGTAATTCGAGGGTAACTGATGTGTCTTAAAACCTACCAAGCAAACGTTAAATTTGCAAGCACTCGAGTAAGTAAGAAAGTAAGTAAGTATCTCGCAGAATATATCCGTTTTGCTGCCTAAAACTAGTGACAGCCAACTGGCCATTTAGACATAAATTTTAATTCAGAAATATTTTACGTTTGAACCACTCTGTAGTAGATGTACTCATGTGCAGCATTTATGATTTGAAAAAAAAGAACTATTCCACTCTTTGTCAAATAGTTGACATAGGTTGTCTTTGAATGAATTCAAAGTTAAGGTATGGCAGCTAATATTACCAAACAAGGGAGCAAGTACGAAGAGATGCGTGAATCGTTTTAGATCTACTACGTTTTCTAACCTTCCGTGAAATTAATTGCGTCATTTTTGTAGACAATCTGGAACTTGGCTACCACGTTATACTGATGGGCAATCGAATCTCCATTGCCAGCGTAGTACACAAAAATTTTCAGATTCTCATCAACCTCACCAGTTGTGGCAAATTCATGGTAATCACGCAGATCTGCAGGTCCTTCCTCTACCACCTTGTTGTACAAGTTAAAAATAGGTGAAACGGCGGAGCATGAAACATGCACAGACAAACATTTCAATTTAAACTTTAATGAAAGTTTTGTTTCACTATGATACAAATAAGTGTAAGGTGTTGTACGACCTTTTAGTTAAAATTGTTTCATTAAAGAAGACAACAAGATTGGCATAAACATTATTCTGGAGAATGCTAACCAAGTAGCCATTCTACAGGACGTAAATCATTGATTACCGTTCCGATGGCGCAAAGGATGGTATTGCGCATAATACTTGCAAATTCATCCATAAACTCAATAGAAGTAGCCCATGGATCCATGCATGTTGTGATAACGTAACGTACTCCGGTCTTCTTGTCTGGTCCGTTAATATCCAGCTGTTAAAATGTAAAACAATGTTTAACTAAAGCGCTGTACTTGTTAAACGATATCTTGCGTTTTGGATAGCCCGAGCTACGGAAACAAGAAATGAAAAGTGTAAAATGTGCTATTCGGTTATTTGGGGTCAAAAATAAGATCGTATGTCCTCGTTGACCACACGTATGCGTAAAGACTTTTAGCACATTAGTTATTTGTGTCATAACTATTTTAAAGATTGAAATCCTGAGTCCTTCGGCCTAGCTTCTCCCTCCCTGCCAATCATCATTGCCAGCCACCAACACAATCAAAAGCATACTTTAAAAATACTATAGCAGTTACATTGTGAAGCTTTTTCTTCCGTTTTTACCTGAGCGATCTCTTCGTTACTCTTATCCAAGATGCACTTCTTGATAAACGCGATTGGATCTTTTACAATCGTTGACTCAAGCGGCATTGTTGGCTCCAAAACAAACTTGTCATCGGGTTCTGCTAGGGTACACCACAGGCAATATAGAATCTTTGCTGTAAACATACACTGAGACAGAATCCGACCGCAACCATTCTTATGCAGTCCAATAACCTAAAATGCCCAAGAAAATCCTGTTTGTAAAAACAAATTGGCATTCATCTTTGAGTAAGAGATTTTTATAAAGCTCTGAGTGTTTCGCTTATTACGACGCAAAATAAACAGCTTGATCCGTCAGCTCCCGATTTAACGGTGCTTCAAGTCATTATTAATGCTGACAAATGACAGTCATTGAATAACTAAATGAACTGCATCTGCTCTCAAAACAATTTTAGCTGCAACAACTATGGAATAAACAGAGAGTACGAGGTCTTGCCCTAGGCGACTTTTTGAGTTTTAGCATCGACCATTTTGGCGTGCGGTTCAGTCCACAAAGACGGAAAAACTAAGCCGCCTTGAACACCAACTCAAACACAAGGATGATAGCACATTTCAGTAACTTACTCTGTTAGCAAACATCACACCAGCAGCCGCTGCACCAGGCTTGGACCCCTCTAGACCCCAGTCCCCCAGGTTGACGCTACCATGATAATAGGACACTTGGACTGTCACGGCAAGGGCGTTGTTCATGCGCTCGTCCTTGTAGCAAATTGCCCCGGCAGGGTAGGGACAGAAGCCAGATTTGTGGGGATCTATTGTAACGTATCACACTTATCAAAGTCTGTAAGCTGTTTCTGCACGAATTTGCTTACACTGAACTCAGGTACATAACCAGTAACCATGGAAACTTCGCCATCAAACTCGAGCGGAGGATCTATCAGCATGCTTCGGAAGTACCCGCCCCAGGCCCCGTCTGCGTGGATGATGAAGTTGAGACCCTGTGTTATTAATTCAGATATAAGAATAGTTTAGCGAAATTTATGCTGCAGCCAATGGCTGAATTGTTTAGATTGACATTAGAAATGAATATACACATACACTTTGTAACCATATAACTATGTTAATAAGATACTTACAAATCAAATCAATTTCTAGCAAAATGTTCTAGAACATCTTTTTATTGATTAACTTACACTTTGTAGCGATGAAAATACTTTTTAAAATGCCCTGTTAAAGTCTTGACCGTCTAAAGTAGAATTCGGTTTAATTTTTGGAGGCATTAAGCCATCGAAAACGAGAGTCTGTGCCGGTTCTTGGGCGTTCGGTCTGGGATTTCCCAACAAAGGCCTTGTTAACGGTTAATAAGTGTTATCTTAAGCTTAAGGCCCCAAACAAAGAAACAAATGAAATAGAAAGCTTTATTTTCGAAGATAATACGTTTTTGCTCTTAAATGGCCATTATGATCTGTCTTCAGCGCAATTAGGCAGTCCGACACTAATCTTCGACTTAAACTCAATTTTAAAAGTACTTAAAAATCTTGTTCAACAATTTAGGTTATGTTTCTTGTTTAACTTGTCGTGTCAATCATACAAATTTTAAAATTTAACCATCGTTAATTACTATATAGTGGAGGGTAGGCTATAAAAACGAGCAATCGTTACTATAATAGGGGAGGGTGGCCTATATTGAAACAAGCAAATATTACTATATAGAGGAGGAGTTGGTTTATTAGAACGAGCAATTGTTACTATATAGGGGAGGATTGGGTTATTAGAACGAGCAACTGTTAATATATAGGAGAAGGGTTGTTTTTCTAACGAGCATTCGTTACTAAATAGCGGAGGGGCTGGTGCGGTCTATCTAAAATGAAAAGGTCCTGGATTCAAATCCCGGTCTGGTCAAGGAATAAAGAATTGTGTAACCTTCTTTTTAGCCAATCATCATTGTGCAGCTGTCTACCCTTACGGGTATGGTAAAAGGGTTACCGGCTCCTTCATGGGTAGCGTTAAAACGGCAAAAAGACGCACACGCTTCCAGTCTTTGTTGGATAAACTGATCATTACAGGGCGCCTTTGGGCATGTTCGTATGGCAAAAGCGCAATGCACTACTTTCCTCTCATTGTGAAGACCACAAGTTACAACACAACAAAAAGCAAATCAGTCATTACCTCTAAGCGGAACTTATCGCGAAGTGCTACGGCATCACCGAGTGGGTCGATGGCACTTTCTCCAGTCGTACCCAACACTGCTATCACAGGGACAACAGGCGTCTGAGTTCTAAGTTTCTCACGAAGCAGTCGCTTTAAAGCTGTGAAAGTAGAACCAACACGTAAGATATCTCCCGAATAACATTGACCATGACAGAACGTTTTCAGTACGCAACTGAATGATGGTAACGTGCTACTGTATTTACGGTGCAAATGAAAGGACTTAAGGCTTAAATCTTGTCAACAACAATAATAACAGCAACAAAAGAATTCATTCATAACCAAAGTACAATTAAGACAAGTGTAGGTAAGTGTCAACCAGAATAACCTTTAGGTTAATCAAGCTGGGTGACACATAATGTTCAGTTATTTAAACTTGGTGAAATGGCCAGGAAAAAATACAACAAGATACAGTAAAAATACAGAAAATGAAATCTAAATTGCTAATTAGCATAGGGAAACAACGACAGTAATATATGTACATATAATAAAAGTAACAAATATGGAGCTTTATTGTAATAGAAAGTAAATGAGTAATATTTTGAGATGCAATGTGCATGTGGTTTCCAGTTTAGATTTGGTGTCCAGCATAATACCTAAATATTTGATGTGTGATTTTCTGAGGGAGTATCGTTTATATGTAATTTGACAGAAGTATTAATTTTTTTCTGAGGTGGATGAAACAGGGCAAAATTACTTGCCTATATATAGAGCTAATTTATTAGCACTCAACCAGTTGTTATGATTTCATAATTCAGAAGTTTTTTGTCTATTCTAGGCTCAAGAGGCAAATATGGCAAAAACAAAGATTTGAGTCATCGGCAAATAAGCAAAAGTCTGAAGTATTGGTATAATTACTAAAATCATTAATATAAATCAAGGACAGGAGAGGTCCTAGGACTGAACCGTAAGGTACATTACATGATTTTGGCAGATCCTCAGAGGTAGTAGATCCTATATATGTAAATTGTCATCTATTTCTAAGATAAGAAACAAACCAATATTTAGCGTTTCCTCTCACTTGGTAGTGTTTTAGCTTCCTTATTGAATCGAACCGGATTCACAGTGTCGGAAGATTTGCTGAAGTCAAGAAATACTCCACACGAAAACATCTCTTTTTCAATTCCCTCATGTATATTGTCAACTATACTTAATATTACATGTTCCGTTGAATTGTAGGAGCGATATCAAAATTGTTTTGCATACATAGTGTCCATTTTTTCAATGAAAAAGAGTTTTTCCATGATTCCGATAGAAGTGAAACTGGACGTTAATTAAAAAATGAAACGAGACTTAGCTGTAAGTTGAGGTTTGATTGGAATTCTATAAGTCATCAGTCAGGAGCAAAGGAGTCACATGAGATGCGCTACGTGCTGCCGATCAGTCTTTAACGTGAGTAGTGCAGGATTTACAGAGTCAAGAAAAAAAGGAGTTACGGGAGAGGAGGGAGAGTCTATAAAGTAGAGGACCTGTGACTCCTTTGTTCCTAACTGATGACTTATAGAATTCCAATCAAACTTCAACTTACAGCTAAGTTTAATTTTTACTTCTATTACGTCATTAGTCTACGTCACTACGGAGTCACATGTGATTTTAAAGTCCTGCGCTACGAACTGTCAGTTTAGTATTGCATGTAACATTAAACTTTATTAAAACTTTCCTTAAGAGTAATTGTTACTCTTTAAGTAGAACATGACCAAAATTTGAGTCAGAGGTATCAACAGGTTTTTGATAAAACCTGGCAAGTGTGCCTGCCCTCGACCAACTTACAACTTTCATTATTTCTTGTATGTTCAAACCTTTACTTTCACAATATGATGTTGCTGAGGCACGACTGCTGTGAGCTGAGTACTTGCCCACGTCAATGCCTTCAGCATTCAATACTGTTTTTATCCTTCTCGCAATAGTGTCTTTCGATACAGGTTTGTGTGGCCTTGTGTAACTCAGGAATAGCTGCTTGTATTCAGATCTTATGTCCTTGGTTCTTTTCAGATATTCTTGAAGATGTTCTATCATACACAGCTGCGGGTCGTCCTTAAACCTTAGCAATTCAATTGGCTCTAGGTGTTTTCCAACTTTGGTTTGCTTCAGTTTCTCTAAGTTGGTAATTCGTTGCTCCCAAACCTTGTAGGAAGGCATCGGTTGTGATTGTTAGTGATGGGGGTTCCTGGGTAATGTTCTGATAAGTGTCAGTTATGTTGCTTATCCACCAATTTATTTCTATTTTTGCTTGGTCTGAAAGTTGTATTTTTCCCTCATAATTACCAAAATTCTTTTTGAGGGCACTAGATTTGTCTCTTTCAAGGTATTACATATCTGTAATAGAGTGGCCCATATTTTACTCCTGGAAAACTATTTTCCCTATAAGCTGTGCTGTTTGCCTTATTGTGATTGTCTGTTTCCTTAGTAAGGTTAAGCATAAGTCTCTCAAGCTTGTGATTTTTCTTTCGTTAACCTAACAGTCATGTGTCTCTGTGTCAATCAGTACTGAACTTTCTTGTGTGCTAATATTCTGTGCTGGTAGCCAGTGTTGTACAGGAGTGGTCTCACATTCTATAGTCACCCCTCTAGATATGTAGGTAAGTATTTCTCTGTCAGATGTGAGCTTTTTCCAATTCTCAAAATGATATGTGACCTGACGAGCACAGAACTTCCCACACTTCTCAAGCAAGTAGCTTTTGAGTTCTGGTAATAAACAGGTAAATTTGTTTACCTTGAAATTTATGTCTTGGAGTCTTTGCATTATATTTGAGCTCATTTGCTGGTGTTGACTTGATTGCTCCTTTTTCTGGCATTGTGTCGGCCATGGCTTTGCAATAAAAAGTTGGGTTTCTTTTGTCCCCTATTGCCACGATTTTGTAATCATACAAGCAAGTAGCTTTTGAGTTCTGGTAATAAACAGGTAAATTTGTTTACCTTGAAATTTATGTCTTGGAGTCTTAGCATTATGATTGAGCTCATTTGCTGGTGTTGACTTGATTGCTCCTTTTTCTGGCATTGTGTCGGCCATGGCTTTGCAATAAAAAGTTGGGTTTCTTTTGTCCCCTATTGCCACGATTTTGTAATCATACTGGCCCTTCCCTTTGTACGGTGTTTTTGTTAGGGATTGCCCAATTTTGCTTGCTTCTCTGGCATCTTTAAGTTTCTTAGACAGATCTTCACCGTAGACTGCTATTTGATGGTTCTGTAGAGCATATAGTCTTGTATTCTGATTTTAGGGCTGGCCTTATGTTATCTCTCCTAACTTGAGATAATTGACTGTGTACATGAGCTAGCATAGCAATCATATTGATTGTTTGTGTTGACATAGTTTTGTAATCAACCTTTCCAGAGGTATACAGATTACTCACATCAAGGGCTGCAACAGTAATCATTCTGACCATTTGTTGCATGTTTGAATAGGTCAAGTCAGACTTCCTCTCTGTCCATTTGTGCCCATACTTCAGGGTTTACTTTAATGTTTTTCAAACCTGGACGATTTTGAGGGGATTTGTATTTTTCTATCAGTAACTTTACCTTCTCTGAGGCTAGTTTTTTGCCCAAACGTTTCTTTGCTATATTTGCAAGGTCCTCGTTAATTTTCTTGCCGGTGGCGTCATCACCATCTTCAAAACTATCAATTAGAGTTTTGAAAATCTCCGAGTTTCTGTCATTTTGTTGGTCGGTGACCTTAGTTATGCTTTCTAGCTTATTAAAGTCTTCCTCTAAGTCATCATTTGCATGTATACTGATGGTGTCATCGTTTTCGGGATCATTTCTGGGTCCTTTACTCGTGCTAGATTCGTCAGAATCTGACCCTGAGAGTGACATTTCCCGCCTTCTCTTATAGATGTGTCTGCTTGTTGGGCTTTCCTGATCTTTTCCAGTTTGGCGTTCCAACATCCTTTCGATAATTGCGGCCATGTTTGCCATGTTTGTATTCATGTTTTTAAGTGTATTATCGAGGTTATTTTCATTTGTATTCGGCTTTTTTTCTTCAACTTCGATTTGTTCCGGGTTATCTCCCATTTTTTGCTTTTGTGCGCTGTAAATGAAGACAAGAATAACACAAATATTGTACTTACGCTTTATTTGATCTATGTGTCAATATCTAGAGTAAAGATGGTTAGGAAAATACCTGATACTCAAAGACAATTTACCTCACACGTTTCTGATCAGCAAGCGTGCAGCACTGGTCGGCAGTACGCATGCGCATCTCATGTGACTCCGTAGTGACGTAGACTGATGAAGTAATAGAATTACACATGTCTGTCCGTAGACCATTTTCAGAAGCTTATAACACCCTTGAAGCTTTGAATGTGTCTGATACAACTTGTCAGTGACGAAGAATTATTCAATGGCACTGTGAACGGGACAGAAAATGTTGGTTTTGCTTAACCGCTAACAACAATTCTGCTCACTCATAGACAGGGGGACCTTGGGCAGGTGTATTGAGTCTCATCAGGTCACATTATCAGTTTTTAGAAATCTCATCGAAGATAAAAGCAATATGCCGCTGCACAATTTGTCAGAATTTAGATCTGCTCTGAAACTTGTATAAAAAACATAAAATGTATGGAGTAGAACCTTCCGGTTTGAATATTATACAAAATGTCTATGATGCAATGCGTTCAAGTGTTAACAAAATGGTAGCGTGCTGTAGTATCTCGTAAATACTGTTCGAATTGGTCAGCTTTTGAGACGTTTCAGTAAAAATAACTGCAGAACTGGAAAGGCTAAGAGTTGTTTAAAAGTGCTAATTATTCAAATTGAGCAATGCGCCAGGGATTTTGGATTTGCAAGAGTTTTGTTTTGAGGTAATTTTTGCTTTTTATGAGTGCATGATTTTTATAACATGGAATTAACAAAATGCACCAAATTTGTTGCATCCTATGTCTGTATAGTGCAGAAATTTTTTTCACTAAAGTAATAATTCCAATTGTGAAGTTTAGAAATACACAGGTTTTGATTTTTAAATTGCAAAAATTGGGGGATCTTAAGTTCTTTAATTTATGATTTGTTTGAAGTTGTAATATACCACTTAACTGTAGTGGAATTTTTCATAATATTTTTCTTCATACCGAATTCTTTACCACAACATTTGCTTATTAAGATGTGTACTACATTATACGTGCAAATTAAAAAAAGTAAATACGGATAAGGCAGTTTCTAGACTCGAGCAAAAGCAATGTTGATACATATCCATTAGTCCAATTTTGCTTGTAACTTTTCAAGAACTTAATTTCTCTCCTTCAGTTTGGACTGAAGTAAACCCTAGGCTCAAAGCAACAAAACCACATTTATTTTTGAAACGCCAATTTTTTCCTGGTTGCTGAGGCAACAATAAAATGAACAAATCACGTTTTGCTCTCTACTATTGCTAATATTTACCGAGCGGGATATTGTATTGCAAAAATCATTATATGAAAGAAACAGATTTTCAGGTTTAACCACGTTGTAAATCAACACTCAAGTCTAATGCTGTGTGAATGCAAGCTTGGCTTAGTGGGTTAGAGCTCTGAGGTTGATTATTTGTGCGTCCTTTTCTTTGCGACACCATCATTGACAACGAGGTTTAGCCGTTTTTATTATTTAATCTTCTTGATCCTAAACGCTAGTCGATACAAGAAGGGTGGCAACCGGTGTCTGGTTGTCCCAATTAGTAGGGCATGCGCACATTTGCCTGCCTAAAAAGACTGATACACCAAGGAAGTAACTTTTTATTACAATAATTTTGTTCTTACCATTCATACTCATTCTTGAGCTCTCATCAACGGGAACCTGAACCACGTTTTTCTTATCAACTCCAAGGCCAATAATGTTACAGCCCTTAAACAAGGAGATGTGCGCGGTAGCTGGGAGAAGCACACAAGGGGTATTCGTGATATCGTACTTTTTGTAAAACTCAAAAGCACCAACAGACTCAAGTGCATAACCTTTCATCAAGGTCATGAGCTCCTCGTAAGTTACCTCCAAGCCTCTTCTTGTTCTCATTCAACAACACCAACACGTCATCGGGGATGTTAAGTATTGCATCAGTGTCAAGGTTGAGAAGTTACCAGTCTGTTGCATCTACATATTTTACGTTCTTGTCGAGTTGTGGAAGGAAGATCTTGTACTGATCCCTTGCTGCCTCAAGAGAATGCTCCGTCAGTAAAGCTGTTTTGACAGCCAGAGGCAAGAACTTGACGTTGCGAGCTGCCCACATGGCTTCAATGTTGGCAATGGTACCACCGGCTGTCAGATGACCACGTGACTTACTTCTGTCGTAGCCTAGCATCTCACACAAATCTTGACCGAACTCAATTTCCTAATTTGTGGTAACGTTGCCGGCCTCTTGAGCAGCGTTATTTTTGTTATACAGCAAACCTATGATGTAGCCAACGTTAGCGGAAAGTACTGTATCCCATATAACATGACCCTGTCAGGACGTCAATAATATTATTAAGGATAAATGAGAACAAAAACAATATGGTAATGCTGATGATAAAAAAGTAATAATGACTCAAACAATGATAGTAACAACAACAATAATAACAATTACAATGATAACACTAACAACAGTAGCAATAACAAGAACAACAACAACAGTAAACTTTCAAATAGTTATTACAAAGACAGTGAGAGGCCCTCCGAGTTTTAAAATTGTGTTGTAAAACTTAATAGTCGGATTTCCCGACTACCCAAGATTAGTGAAGACTTTACAAATCGTACGCGTAAACGGTTTCTGACTAGCACTTCAACTACAGATTTTCATTGGTAACTTCATATATACACTTGTCATAAGAATACAGTTAGAAAAAGGACATACGTCTGAGGTAAAATATTACCCGGGAGTTTATATTAACGGTGCCCAGTGGCATCTTTTGTAACTTCGTATTACTTAGTGTTGGAGGCACCTAACACTTTACGAGAATATTCAGACAAAGGGAAAAACACAGCGCTGATGGTACTTAGGACAGCTTTAAAGGGTTAAAAGATTAGGGCTTCCTAATACTAAGAGTGAGACTTAAGGCTAGATATAAGATCTTCATAAGAAGAAATGTCTTTTAAAGCTTACCTTATACCGTGTTGAAAAGAATGGAACTGACTTGTCCATTTCGGACAGCATTTTCTTTGCCTGTTCTTCTGTCCTTCTCATTGCCCTTTGATAGCTTTCCGTTTGTCGTACCTCTTCGTCAACATAAACAGGGTCTGACGGGTAGTAATTCTTACGAAACTGATTTTGGTGTTCAATGGCTTTCAAGACCAAGTCTCTAAAGATGTTGCCATTCTCTCCTTTGGGTCCTAGGAACCAGGCCCCTACGGAGCCCCACGGTTTACTAGGATCTGAAACACTTGAGAAGCGTCTCTGGTTGTACATTGATACTTTCCTCGTCCTACCGTACATTGATCCTGTCCTCTCCCTATGTTTGTGGTTTAAGTTTTGTTAACCTCGCAATAGGATTTCAAAAAGGTCTAAGATTTTAAAAGTACTGCTTCGTTCGTCGAGTTCTGCGCGAGTACTATGCTTTACTATAACATACCATAATATACCAAACCATACCACACCATACCATACCGTACCAAGCCACACCATATCACATCACACCAAACCAAACCGCGTCGCACTCATCGCACCGCACCATACCACAACATAAAACACTACACTACACTACACTATATAACGCATTTCCCGTGTCGATGTACTTTTTATGAAATAACAAACAAATTTAAAAAAACAAAAGAGAGGTGTAAATTATTCTCTTCATCTAACATCTCCTTTCATCTACACCTCGCGTCAACTGAGTCTCCTGACCAAAAAGCGTGAATGTACTTGTCACATTTGACTGTGAAGGAAAGCTACGCAACTTAGAATTCTGGCATCAAAACGCCCACAGTCTGCTCAGTTCCAGGAGGAATTACAAAGAATGTTTTCTCGAGAGCTTATATGAGGCAATCTTTTAGTGAAGGCCTTCAAGTCGGGACCGGAGAAAAATTCTGGAGAAACTGGTGTTTTCGTTTGGGAGAAAAACAAATCATTGGCTAAAACTTATTTAGGTGTTTTTCATAGTACATTCGGAGAACATGCTGTCCAGCTTATTTTCTCTATCTGTAACAGTAGAACTGGAGATGTGCCCTGGACCTTGATAGAGACTGTATCCGCCTGTTTGATGCCTGAACCTGTTTGCAAAGATCTATTGAAATCGCATAGCTTCTGGCGAATCAGTAGAGACTCGGCCTGCTATGGTAACTTCTTAGTTCTGTCTCGCTAATTTCTGGGAGAACCTTTATTATTCCTCGTTCTTTTTTTCCACTCTCCATATAAAACGTAGAAAGAAGTCGGATAAAGATATAAGCTTAACAAATTTAACAGCATTAGAAGGAGTAACATTAGTTGATGTTTTACTAATAAATGCCACTCTTCAAATATTCCTCGCTTTCAGAACGTGATAATTGGAATCACTTTTATTGCCTTCAACAACGAAAACCACCCATTTCGTCGGGTATTTTGTAATTTTTGTCAAGACTTGTTGCAACATTTTGCTGAGCTCTGACTTGTTGGCAAACTGCATCTCTTCGGCTTAGTTTCCCACTTATATTAGCAGGCTCATTTCAATTTTGTCATTTGTTATTAGCTTCAAGTTAAAGCCGTTTTGTATAATGTCAATGGTCACCTTTTTCTGAGATAAAAACAAAACTGGTTCTTTGCAAGCAACAAATATGGCAGCTGATTCAGTGTTGTGTGAAACTTTCAAAAGCTTGTCTTTGTACTACTCTCTGTCAGACACATGTACGCGCGTACTAATTTTTTAAACACGTTGCGTGTGCCGCATAGTCACAGTTATTAACAGTTTAATTATTTTCCTTACTTTTACTAACGGTTGTTCAGTTACTGTGCTC
>JAOBRD020451397.1:0-18201 GCA_027575215.2 Hydrozoanthus sils | reverse complement strand
TTTAAAAATATAAAACTTCTCAATTTGCATCTTGAAACAACTTCTTTACTTTGTATTAAATATGTTGCAGTATTACACAAAATCTTTATTCATATTTACGTATCTTAAAATTCACATACACATAATTTACAGATACAAAGTCCCAAAATATCGGAGCAAAATAAAACACAGAAATCGATGTTTCTCTTCATTTGGTAAAGGGAAAAACGTAGCGAAAAAAAAATTCGTGCAGCCGGAAAATTGCCCATCCCCCCCATCACTTTTCTACTGGTCGGCCCCTAAGATGTGACCCCCAAAAAACTATCTACTTGCATAACTCGAAATTATTACGAACGGTTAAATCAATGGCAAAAACTGTTTAACGACAACTTAGATTATGCTGTCAGAAACATTAAGACACATAACTTCAAATGAGGCGCGATCTTTATTTTCTGATTCAAGTTTAAGTTAAGTTCACCGATAATTGTCACGGAAACAGGACTGAAAAGGCTAGTTGTCAACGGAACCTCTAGCACGCAAGTATATTCGACAGCATTTTGTTGTCCTTTTGCCTATTAATAATTTCGCTTTTTAAAAAGCGAGAAATGTTAAGCTTTTCTACTTTCTTAATAATTTCAACAAAGCATCATCAATTGTTCAAAGTAACGGCGCCTAAGATATAAAGTAAGTAAATTAGTCGCGTATATTTTCTTTAGTCAAAAGACGATAAACTTGAACTGCTCGCGCTTTAGACTGTTTTCATTTTTAAAACCCTTCTTCTGTGAGTAAATAAAAAACCAAACTTTTAAATCTGTTGCTGAAGACAAATAAAGCTAACTTTCGTGTAACGGCAAATCTGAAAACTCTTTCAACAAAGTTGGACAATGTAAATTTTGAATTAGTTTGGTAGTTTGACTTTTTGAAACCCTTGGAAAAGATGAAGGAATAAATACATCAAGTTTAAGATTTGGCTTCTGCAGCTGCTGGCTGTTCGCCTGTTTGCATTGGTTCAGCTCCCTCCTCGCCGCCATCTTTCTTTTCTTTCTTAGCTCCTTCTTCTGCCTGTCCGCTGTCTTCCCGCCGCCTCTTAAATCGACCCCCTCTTGGAAAGCGACCACGGAATCGCGTTGGGGGTGGGGGTGGGTCAATTCCCAGGACCTTGTGCAACTGACGGAAAGCCTGAAGTCTAAGGGCGTGCTGCAAAAGAAAGCCGTCTTCAGTAAAAGTAATCTTCTTCAAATATTATTTTTCTATCTTATCTTGGTAAACATACTTACAAAAAGTGAGACCAAATCATTTTAGTTGAAGTTCACTTCCACTCTAAATACCCACTACCACATCCCCCAACCCCCTTCCCCCTACTCCACATAATTTAATGCAGGAAACATGCGACTCTGTGTTTGCATGCTGGCAAAGACTGGTTAAAAGGCCGGGGCTCGTACTCTTCGAACTTGCCCTTGTTTCTTGTCTCGCAATGTGTATGCTGCACTAGAGATCACATGCCGGGATGCAAAGTAACAATGACAAAGCTCTTCCAATATAGCGAACTTTGTACCATGTCTTCTCTAAGTCAAGTGCAAAATGCATGTTACATTAAGTGACATCTGCTTCTTTTATGTTCGTTATCTAGATTATTAACAACTTTGATGAAATTTTGACATTACACATGTTTCCAAAACAAACTAGCAATTATTCTCAAACTTTACAACTCATCTCTGAACGTTACTGTTTTGACAATAAAAATACCGGATTGAAACTTTCAGCATCAATATACTTTTAGTCTGTTTTTTATTTTGTTAAGCCCTGGGGATAATTTGTTGCGAGTAAAAGGTGCAAGTTCAGATAATCAATAATTATTTCTAAAGGTAAAGTAATACCTGTGCAGCAGCAGTTATATCTTCTCGTTCCTGGGGAGACATTCCTGAGATGCTGTCGATAGTTTCTTTCTCACAAGGGTCACATAACCCTGGTCCGCCTGTGAGAAACAAGATCTGGAATAACTAAGGTGTCCCTAACAAGTTGTTAAAGCTACAGTCTCTCAAAGCAAGAAGCATTCTTGAAAACGCTCTTAAAAGCTCCCCTCCGACTCTTTATTAAGACCCCCGTCTTAAACTTCAAATTTTGAATAAGCCCCCTTCCACCCCTTCTAAAATACACCCCTCCATTTCCCTTCTCAACAAAGGTGAGCTAATCAGAATGCATATTGTAATTGTATTCCCTTGTCATAAATCATGTTCTGTTTTAGCTAATTCCCAAATAAGCCCCTCTCTCTAATAACCCCCCTATCTGGAAGATACAAAAAAAAAATAAACAAGCTCCCTGGACGCTTACTTGAGCTTTTATAGTGTATAAATTGAACAAGATACAAAGGTTGCCTGCTTGGGCAAGCAATTTACTCATACTTTCATTCTCTCTACAAAGACCCTCAGGCTCATTAAATCAGTTTTTACCTCCATTGAAAGTCAGGAGTAATTTTCTCATCATCAGGTCTTTGATACTTTCACATTATTTTTAATACAGGCTGCTAAACAAGTTCTTTGTTGAGTGAACAAAGCTCTGGCTCTTACCCCATTAAACTTTTGTCTAGACTCTAGCAAAAGAATGACAGGGGATCTGACTAGACAAGACTTTATTTTCAGTCAAGCATTGGTAAAAGTCTTGGTGTTATTTCAAATCTTAACAAAAGTTATATAGGTGAAAATCTATAAAATCTGTTTCGTGTGACAGGACAAAGGGAACATCTACGTCCACAACATGCCTAGAAAATTTAACTCCCAGAACAGACACAACACAAAAAACACTTTGCACCTTCAAGGAACGTTCCTGCAGATATACACTCCAAAACCCGCCTGAAAGCTTCTCCTGGTCCAAGGGGGTGATCACTACTGCTAAGCGACTTTTCCACTAACAGCTCCATGGACTACAAAAACAACCACATAATAATTTACAGAATGGAATAGTAACAGAGAATGCCATCAGTGCCTACAGATTTAGATTATGAATTGCATTAGTGGCCTGCCTCCAGCATATCTATTAGACAACTTCTACTTCTGAGAACAGATGCATAACTACAACACCTGAAAGAAAGACCTTATCCAACTGCCTCTTGCAAATTCAAACAGTTTTTAAGTACAATGCTGCCAATTCCTTGTAACTTTTGCCATGGTCAGTCTCTCACTACTTTTGAACTGAAAGTTGAGCAACATCTTAATCATCTCAGTTAATTTCCACTTTTATGAACCCAGTTGAAGTGATACTTCAAAGTGAATATGGATTGCGAGACAACTGGATGCCATAAATGCACATAAATAAGTGCATTGCTGTACTTTACCGTGTGAAATAAAAAACAAGTTGACTACCAATGATTTGCAGTGTTTATGGCAGTCTGGAGAACTACTGGAGAGTCTGTCATTTTAAGTTTTTTGATCTGTCAAAATCTTGAAGTCGAAAAAACGTATAATAGATTATTGAAGGTTTTGGGTTTAGTTTCCCATCTGGAGCTCAGATTTTTCGGAGTTCTACTCTCCTGCTTTTATAAAATAATATGGACATGCAGGCTAAAACTTGAACTAAATTGTCAACTTTTCTTCAAACTCTCATCTACCTCTCAGCAATGAACTACTGTAAGACTTGTTATAAACTTATGCGGTTCGTTTTGTAGTGAGGTTGAATAATTTTATACTTAAAATCAAGCTACTCACCCAACTGTTGAGTGGCAAGAATGCTGGGATGCGAGTGCACAAGTCACGCATGACGCGAATGATGACGACACATGAAGGCAAGCCATTTGCCTTTGCCTGTAATTTTGGAAAATTGTTCAATAAGACAAAGCAATAACAAGTGTACATGTAAAAATTAACTATGTATCAAACACTTCAACCTGCTTACCATTATAGATAGAGCACTGGCTTAGTGTGAGCAGCTCCATAGGCCATTTCTGAATTATGCTCCACTGCACACAAACAAATCCTTCAAGTTGAGATTTAGTGCTCAAATATACAGCAAATGTATGAAAATTGAGCACAAAGCCTACACTTGTAGGTTTTGTTTGTGTGCAGTGGAGAGTAGAACTAAGAAATACAGCAAATGTATGCAAAATGAGCATCTCGCCTCAACTCGAAGGCTTTGTTTGTACACAGTGCACATTAATTCAGAAAAGGCCTGTGGTCACCAAACTTAATTCAAAAGATAGATTAATCTTTCTTTCCCAGCGAAAATTTCAAAAGTATACAATTACTGTTACACATTAAACTAATGGTGTCACTAATCGAAACAACTTTGACTTGATTTGTAGCTGGACGCTAACAGCAATGGTAGATCAAAATAACAAGAAAGTAATAATTTATACCAATACATTATTCTTGGTATCTTCATTTATATCTTTAACACAGTCATTTTCTCAGTAACACAAAGTCAGAGCTTTCAGACTGTGCACCCATTGTTCAAAAGGATAATAAACTATTTTTTAACCCTAGAAGGTATGCTTGATTTTTTTTGGGATAAAAAAACTTGCTATTTTAACGATTGCCATTGAAAAGCTTCTACACAACTGTTCTTTGACTAATAACACATCTTTTGAACCTAATTTGATGACATTGTCAATTATGTTTTTAATAATTAATTGCTGTTTTGGAACCTTTTTGAAACAAATTAAAAAATCCAAAATGGCCACCATTTAAGATTTTTTGAAAGTCATTGCCATGGCAACATAATTAACTTCTTTTTTTTTTTAGTAAAAGATGAGTTAGTTGATCGTGTGCAACTACTTAGTAAGTTTTCTGATTGATAAAAAATATCAAAGATAATTAAAAATTTATTTTTCAAGTTTTAACAAATTGATTCCATATTGTTTCTTGGCCAAAATAAACAAGGCAAAATGCTGCAAATACGCACAGATAAGGAAGCCGGCTAGCCCACAGGCTCCAAGAGGAAGTGTCACATTTTTCTGCTACCAGAGCGATATTTCTAACTTACCATTCAGGCCGTCCATGTTTCCACAAGCCAGTACAAAACAACCAAACCATTTACACAATCACAGTTAACAATAAAAGGCAAATGTGTTGCTCACAACATCAATTATAATCAAGAAAAATCAAACTCAAATCACTTTGGGTCAAGGTTGTTTTGTAGCAAACAAAATATATGACATGGATTGCCTTTAAGTTTGTAAACATGAACCTGTGTCCTTGATGTTTCCTATTGTTACTTTTATAATAATTTTTATAGTGCTTGAAAAAAAATTAAAATGTTTTGCCCTTTTAAAACTAGCTGTACCCTTGCATACAAAAATGGCTACACCACACTCTTTTCCAGAGCGGTGCTTTGTTACAAATGATTTAAGCACTGGGTTTTAAAATCAACATGGAGATTCCACTACTTAAAGACAAAATGTGTTTACTAATAAGACTTTATAAAAACATCTAAGACACATTTCAACAAAATCATAACAAGTCAATATAAGCATCAATACAATATGTGACAGTTCCTCTTAAAACACATATAAAGCAGGGCGAACCTGAAACCATTTGGCATGACGAAGAGATGCCAATGCATCGAGGCATTTTTGCCTGTCCAGCACTTCGACGTCATCTTCCACTATGTTGGGTGTAGCAAGAGGAGCAGTTTAGTGGGTTGGTGAGGGAAGGTCACAAAAACCCTTAACCTGAGCATTGCCTACATAATAAATAACACCACTCCACAATGCTACCGTTTTGACAGACAGAAACCAAGGAAATGTTTATACTGCAATAGAACACAAAGACTGCCACAATAGTCAGTCAGCCATGAAGCTAGTGACGGTTGAGATAACCTTTCACCAGTACCAGCATAATTTCATGTTCTAGAACAGTGTGAGCCCTCTCCAGATTCCAGTATGCCAAAACAACAACAGACAGTGACAAACACACACTAACAAGACAACACATTGTACTACAGTGTCAACAAATGGCACACAACTATATCTCAGAAAATGATAATTTATATGGATTTGGATAATTGATTTAACAAACAAATATCTAAGCTTGTCTTTTTATAAAACATATTCTTAAATGAAACAAACTTATACTTTGCCAAATTATACCCTCAGGAGAATAAGCTGCATAAAAAAAAATCTTATTTTTGTATAAAAATTGCTCAACAACTTGTTGACTTATTTTAGTAGCTGAAGACAAAAGCGTTAAAACTTGCTGAAAATTTCCAGAGGCCAATTTGCCAAAACTTAGTGAAAGTCTCAACAACACTAACGAAGAAATCTACCTTTTAAAATATACAACATTGTATGTTCAATGTAAAAAAAGTGTCTGAATACACATGCATACAAAAATACAAAAAAACACAGGTCACACCAAGAAAACATCAATTGAAGCACTGTAAGGTTGAGAACTTTACAACCTTCCCTCCCACCCCCGCAGGGTGACACATTCATCATTCCATCTGTATGTAAACTAAACAACAAATTGCTCTGGCAACAGCCAGAAGACTGTTAAAATCAAACAAGTGAACCCAACTGTGGGAGGTAAAAAGAATAATCTGGGGGATTCCCCACACTAGTAGGAGGATTCCTTGGGGCACAGCTAGGCTTACTTGTATTAACATACACTAGGGCAGCACCTTGAAATAGCAACTTGTTTGTCTTGCTGTAGAGGGGTAGTGTCAGGTGAAAATGTTATTAGAGGGTGGGAGGTAATTATAGGTATTTTTTGTTTCATCAGAGTCTTAAACAAAGTTACAAGAAAACGTAATCAGAGCTAATTGAAAGAGGTTCTTGCCAAGGATATAGGTTTTTAGGCTTACCATAAAAAATACTTTTTCAAATCAAAATATTTTGGCACAAATCAGTCCTGGTTAAAATGGGTCTACAATGATAACTGTTTTGAAAACTTACCTAACCTTAGCAAAAAGCTCTTTCAATGTAACACCACATTGAAATACTTACAACACTCTGCTGTCGTTGTCTCGTCACAAACAAACAAACCTCAGCTTCTCATATTTATAAACAATTAAATCACACTTGTTTCAGCACTAACTTGCACTAAGAAAAGTTTAAATAACAAGACAAACTTTTTTGGGAAGGGGGATAACTTTGGCTGAAGAGAGAACAAAGAACTCTGGGAGTGGAAAGGCATCTCTACAGCATAGAACAAACACACGATCACAAGGTGTATCCTAGAGGTCTAGCTTCAAAACATAGCTTAGAAGCTTTTTGAGGAACATCAAACTTCAATAAAACTTCAAACCAATAAATTCCAAATTTTCTCAAATGTTATTTTCTGACAACTTTATCTAACCAATAAACAAACTTAACATCATTGGACCATTAACATGTTTAGCACCTTAACCTAATGGAAACTGCTCTTTCCAACCTCTGAGCCACATAATCTGTATTGTTTGACAGTATTTTCATGTTCCTCAACAAAGCTAATTCTGAACAAAACAAGACATGAAGAAATTACCTTTTTCACCCTCAGGTGAATCTCGCATGACAGGTGATGTTAAAGTGACTGTCACAGTTACTTTGGGTTCGGTTACAGTAGTTACAATCTTGATGCAGGCATTCTCAACCTCCATTTTCACTTCATACTTCTCCTCTGTTACTTTCTGTATCAGTGATACATTAAAAAAAAACATCAACTTCTTGTTAACATCTTGGTTTGTACTGACTGATGAAAACAAAATTCCAGCAGTTTTCCAGGGTTAGTAAAATAATTTTTCCAGGACCAAACCCCTGATTTTTTCTCAGCAAAAAGCAAAACAATAACAATTTTTTTTTATTTTGAGCAACCATGCTGCCAAAACTAGCAGGTTCTTTAGCCTTCGAAAAGCAAGATGACAAAAACTGTTCAAACTAAAACCAAAAAAAAAAACTTTCTGAAATTTAGTCTAAACATAAAATTAATGTACAGTTGCAAGCAAGATAGTTCAGTAGGTTTGAGTTTGTTTGTTATAGGAGTACTGGGAAATTAGCAAAGAATTCAAACTTACAGCCATTTGTGTTGGCAGGTTTTCTGCCACTCTCTTTAACAAAGTCTTTGTTGGTTTATCTGCAATGGAATGAAAATAATATACCTATGTCATTTGCCAGTAAATCCATCTGCCAGAGTTTCTTTGAGAAGATCATAAACAAGCTTGGCAATAGTGAAAAAGACTATGGCTCAACTTAAGGCGCCAGTCGGTCGTGTGGGAGGCCCAGGTTCCATTCCCAATTCCAGACTTTCACTCAGGGTCTTAAAATAACCGAGGAGAAGGTGTGGCCTTTGCTCTAACATCTGCAAGTGGTTAGACCTTGTTTTCTCAGATAAGTAAGTTAAACCATAGCTCCCGGGTGACAGACCTCGAAAGGGACCTCGAATCCTATTGTCTGTTCTCCCGTGACTCCCTGAGTCAGAATGTTATAAAAAAATTTAAAAAAAAAACAGAAAAATCTGTTTGTAATCTAGGCTGCTTTGAAATGCTTACCATGGCATAGTACAACCAGGTTGACATCAAGTCGCTCCTTTAGAAGTAATCCTTTGGCTAGGACTCCCACACGCATAACCCCCTTCAGTGCACCTGCAAACATTGTTCAAAATACAAATATTTAACAAAATGAAAACAACAGAGTTGAACTAGCCAACATAATAATAAGTCCATTCAAGAGTAAAATTGCCTTCTTTACAAAATTTGCCAATAACTGACATCATGTATTGTAAATGCTCTAGTAAGCCCCCTCTAGTAAGGGGGGAGGACTTAATTATTTTTTACTTTTAACCTTCCAGACAGGGGGCTTATTAGGGGGGGGGGGGGGGTTATTTGAAAATTGTCCTTGGCCAAAAACAGAAACATAACTTGAGGTGTGGTTACCAAACTCGTTTAACAGCAATTGAGTTCCATTGGCATTTTAATCAGCACTTTTCAAAATTACTTAATAAAGATATAAAATTCTGTTGACAAAATGTATTTTTGATATAGGACACCTTGTTTTTTAGCCTCATTCTCTATACATTTGGAGGACTGGGGGGGGCTTATTAGAGAGGATGGGCTTATTTAAAATTTGAAGCTCTAGATGGGGGGCTTATAAGAGATGGGGCCTTAATACAGCATTTACAGCATACGAAAAAGAAAAAATGACAAAAAATCTCCCAGAATTCTTCAGCACCAAAAAATTGCTGAGCACTACGAAAAACAAAATAAAGTCACCCTGAACACGTACGTGGTGGCGCTGGAGGTTTCTCTGTCTTTGCTGGTTCCTTCTTTTCTTCAGTTGCTGCTTCTTCTTTTGCATCAGCTGGTTTTGTCTCTGTCTCCTTGGTCTCTTCCTTCTTTGCTGTGCCCTCCCCTTTCTCCTTCTTTGGCACAGCATCAGCTTGGTCAGTCTCCATTGCCTGCTGAGGGGTCGGGTTATCTTGCTCAGCAATCTGGTCAGAGACAAGTTTTAATGCCTTCTCTGATGCTGACACAATACTCTGAACTGCCTGGAGCTCTTGCTCATTGGGGTAGATAGCAGAATGCTTTGCCATCACAAGACGGTCATCCTGGGTGTCAAAGCGAGGTCTTGGTGGCATCTGCAATGAATAATTACAAATTTGTGTTATTGTAGAAAGTGCAACTTTGAACAGCAAAAAGAAAAATATATTGATGGAGAGCACAAAAACCATGCAGTTTTCCTAGCTTTTACTTTAATCTAGATAGAAACATGAAAAAAGGCAGCAAATTAAAAAGATTACTTTAAGGTCTACCCCCCCCCCCCAAAAAAAATGTTATTGTTGTCAATCAGGACTAACTTTTTGCAATGGCTCTTGCATTCATATGTTATTCAAACATTGCACAAAACAACATCAACCATTCTTTTTTAGTTATTACACAACATAAATGTGCAAGCTAAATTTTCATAGTCCCCTGATCTGTTCTAAAACTACCCAAACAATCAAAACATAATCTTTAGCAATGATCAAAAACTGTTTTTCTGCAAATAAAAAGCATTAAAACCAAAAAGCAAGCAGCTAGCAAGGTCATGTTTAAACTGCAACTTGGAAACATGGTAAAAAGGAAAAAAAATCGGGAAAAACTTTCTATTACCCACAAGGCCCAACATAATTTACCATTTTCCCATGGGCCTGTGCTGGAGGTGCACGGGGTGATGACATAAGGGGAGCCATTGGAGGTGGACCCATTGGGCCTCTGTCGAATCCAAAATACTCAGCTGCAAAATTCCTGCGCCGCTCCTCTTCCCAGAATCTTTCCTCCACTTCAACCCGCCTGAAATATTCTTCTTCTTCCCATCGCCTCAACTCCTCATCATGCCAACGCTGCTCTTCTTCTCTCCTCCACATTTCCTCCCGCCTTCTCCAGTACTGCTCTTGCTCCCACTGTCGACGTAGTTTATCTTCCTGGCTTTTGCTCAGTCTGCGATTGCTCTGCTTATGTTCCACAATAAGGTCTGGCTGTATTTTTTTCTATTTTTTTTTTGGAGAAATAAAAAAAAGATAAACATTTTACAATCATTTATCAGCCACATCTTGGTGCAAATGAGCGTTGCATCTTTAAAAGTGCCTCCCTGTTGACAGGAGAGGCACCATTACCTTGTACGAGAGCCTATGGCGACGACCGGCCAAATGTGCTTCCTTAGCATTGGGGTCGTTAAACTTGCATTCGCAGAGCTTACAGTGAAAACTTATCACTTTTCCATCATCACTTTTCACTTCTTCAAGATACTCAGCACCTGCATATATACATGCACAAGTTAGCTCATATGCCTTTTGACCCCCTTCAACCAAAGCCAGTTTATCAACATCTAACCTCTCCTAACATGACTTATACAAAGTAGATCATTTTGTAATGAAAAAATGGTCTGATTAATTAATCAAGAACTGAAGATGAAAAGCAAAATTCTCCTAAACTGGTAACAGGAAAAATATGGGTTCTAGTTGGGAGAATTCGACAGCACAGCATCTGCCTAATAGAGGGTTAAAAAGTTAAACTAAAATATGAAAAAATGTTAACTCCACATCTGAACCGAACAGTTGATGCATTCAATTGAGAGAAGTCTTCACACCCAACTTCAAGCTCAACTGCAATTGACTCTAAATTGAGTAATTGCAAATTCTGATGTGAAACTGATAAAATGGAATATCAAAACACAATACTAATGAACAATCTTCATAATTGTATCTACAGTGCGCAAGCTTCCAATAAAAACACTTACCAACAATCTTGCTCTTATCAACTCCAGTAAAACTGGCAAGGTCAAATTTTTCTACAAAAAGAAGACCAAAAGTTAGTGCTGCAGTACTGTTATGAAGCCTTCATTTGATTCTCATGCACAGAGTTAAACAGCACACAAAATAAACAGCCATTCTAAGTCAAGGGTTCAGTTGTTCCTTCCTTATTTATCTTCATAATTTCACCTTTCAAAATGGAGGAAAAACAAGACACTCTTTTTTTCCTCCTTTCTTGGATAAGTGAGCAACAATGAATAGTGCAAGATTTTCCAGTATTCGGTGAACCAAACAGAGCACATAAAAAGTGCTACTTTTCTGTTAGGTTAATACCAATTTCAGATATCACAATTCCAGAGGCTTATCGACTAAAAACTTTCCATCATACTCTAACTGTTTGAAGCTTTAAAACTGACTGATTGCAAACAATATAATTTGTACCTTCATCATCCATGCTAACATCATTACTGTCTTGCAAGCCAGATGCGCCAGTAGTACCAGTAGCTGTGGCTCCTGCAGCATTCATTCCATCAGTTTTACCCATTGTACTTGCAAGTTTAGTACCGGAAACAAATGTAATCTTGGGTGATGCAGTCTTTTTAATTTGTTGCTTTTTTCCAGACTGTTTATTGTTGGCTGTTTTCTTTTCATCATCCTTCAAATCCTTGGCAGCTGGAGCTTTAGGTGGCGATATTTCTGGAATTGGCTTGCCAAGTTTTTGATGGAGGTTTATCACCTGCATACATGATCAACCAAGGAAATAAGAACAATAATCTCAAATAATCTAAAAAGGAAATGCCAAACAACAAGAACCTAGTAAGTAGAAATATTTTCCGGGATATAAACAAAAGTAAATATCAATCATTTACTTAATGTTAAAAGTGGGCCATTTCATGCATCCTCAATTACAAATTACATATTAATGTAGTAGCATTAGGAAGTTGTAAGTAGAAATATTTTCTGGGATATAAACAAAAGTAAATATCAATCATTTACTTTATGTTAAAAGCGGGCCATTTCATGCATCCTCGATTACATATTAATGTAGTAGTATTAGGAAAATGTCGGCATGGCCCTTAAACTTAGTACAGCTGCAAGCACTTTCTCTGGCAACTGATCAAACCAGTTTTAGATCAGCGGACATGGCCACAGACCATACATGTCAAGTACAGCTTGGTTGCACAGATGCTGATGTTGCTGCCTGGCAGCTGATTGATATAATCATACAAAACCACTGATTTACTTAAAACAATTCAAGTATCTTAATACAAAGGTTCATTTTTCAAACAAAAATCTTCATCATTCGTTTATCCGTCCTTTTTGTGCCGTGTGGCACATAGGGCCACAACATTTGTTCTCCAGCCTGCTCTCAGTTTTTTTATGATTTTTATCAAATACTTGGCTATATTAATCTAACACCAACCTTTTGATGTTTGGAACCTTTCAGATGAGCAGCATACGCATCACCACCAGTACATGTCACATCGCACAGCTCACAGCGGTAAGCATTCGCAGGCAGGCTCTCTTTGGACTCTTTCTTGACAGCGAGTTCCTTCTTCTTGTGTTTCTGTCCTTCTAAATGTTCCTTGTATGTCTGCATTGCCAAAATTGGAGAAGATTCTAGTTCAGTTAGCCATTCAATAGCTTTTTTAACTCTCATATCTTCAGAAGGGCTGACACACTTAGTTTCATATTCAAGCTATTGATAATATTCCATAATGAAGTATAAACTCTCAACAAACCTACAATTTAACCATTAAAGTGCCAATGAAGTGAAAAATTTTATAACCTTAGTGGATAGACCTTGCCAAATGAGGAATAGCTGTGAAAAATTTTTATCAAAATCTGTTATGGTTCTCAAGATACTAACATTTTAACATTTTCAACTGATGATGTCAACTTGTTGGCAGGCAGATTTTCAATCGTTATGGCAATAAACTTGGTACTAGGCCCCATTTGTACAAAAACAAATTTTCTGTTATTCCAAGAAATTTCACTGAGGAAATTAAACCAAATCTTCGTATTTTTTTTTACATGGTAAGAAGAATAAAAATTATGGTGTAATATGTTGCACAACTTCTGGTTTAATGAAAAAACCTCATTAATTTGGAATTTCTCATCTGGAGCCTAGAGTCCAGTTTGTTGCTATGACAACAAAAATTAATAACTATTCCGAAGAAAACCTCCAGATACATCATACGTCCAAGTTTGGATAAAATTCACCAAAAGGTTATGGATTTACAGCAGATTTCAAAAATCTGCCTGCCAACAAGTTGACATCCGCATCAGTCAAAAACATTAAAATGTTAATATCTCAAGAACCAAAAAAGATTCACAGCTATTCTTCATTTGGCAAGGTCTATCCACTAAGGTTATAAAATTTTTCACTTCATGAGCACTTTATGTACCAGTTTTATCACTAAATTCTCCTAACTAGAATTCATATCTTTTGTAGAGTAAGTTTGGGAGAATTTTGCTTTTTATCTTTAAATCATTTCATTCAATTAATTCCCATTTTCTGGGACAGAATGGGTTAAGAAAACAAAGCTTGAAGCAATTTTAAATTCCATCTTTTTCTTTTAAATTCAAGTAAAATAATTGAAGCCGGCGCAGGATTTTTCACTGGCATTTATTTTCAATTTTTTATTTCATTTCATTTGATTAATTCCAATTTTCTCAATACCAAATGCCTTATTTGTGTCTTGTGAGAAGAAATTAGATGTTGATAACTGGCTGGGACTGAAAGGGTTAAGAAAACAAAGCTTGAAGCAATTTTAAATTCCACCTTTTTTTTAATTCAAGTAAAATAATTGAAGCTGGCACAGGATTTTTTCACTGGCATTTATTTTCAATTTTTAATTTCATTTCATTTGATTAATTCCCATTTTCTCAATACCAAATGTCTTATTTGTGTCTTGTGAGGAGAAATTAGATGTTGATAACTGGCTGGGACTGAAAGGGTTAAGAAAACAAAGCTTGAAGCAATTTTAAATTCCATCTTTTTTTTAATTCGAGTAAAATAATTGAAGCTAGTGCAGGATTTTATCACTGGCATTTATTTTCAACTTTAGGGAATGCTTTTAGGTTAAATATAACTGGTTTATCAGAAAACTACCAGAAACCATTTTCTGATTGAATAGACTTTAGTAATGAAAACTTCTTTCTACACTGTTAGTGTTTCTAGCTGTTCAGATAATCAAAGACACTCCATAATATTGTTACAAACTTCATATTCATTGAACCTATAATGAAGTATTTCATTGAAGATAACAATAATTAGAAACAAGGGAACACTGAAAATGACAGTCAGACATCAAATAATAAATTATGAGCATAACGAGCAAGGACTCAAATTCAAAAATGTTTTATGCTTAAAAACCAGCAACCGCAACATGGGTTTTGCAATTACAGTTGGACCCAACTAATTCGAACTCAAATTATTTGAAGTCACTGCTAATTTGAAGTAATTCCCTTGGTTTTGCCCTATATGTTTTAGTTGTTTCACTTTGGATAATTCGAACTCGGATCATTCAAAGTCCCTGCTAATTTGAAAGTAATTTCTGTTCCAATGGACCAGATGAAAAGGACAGATGCTTTCAGAAATAGGTGTATTTTTCAAATAATTACATTCTAAAGCAGTTCACATTTCAACACAAAAACAATTCATAACTCGTTAATTCCTTTATAATTGTCTAAAGCAGTTCACAAGGTGTTTTTAAATCCCTTTATGCAGATGTACTGAGATTTAGATGAGATGAAAACCCATAGGCTAACAACCATCTTTATATTGGTCACTTTTATACAGTCATGTTTTTTTCTTACAAATAAGAAAAAAAAATGTTGATGAAAACATTTGAAATATGTCTTGAGATGACAAACTGCTCACTAATATGGTGTAGAAATAAATTAAATAAAGCTACTCAAGTTTGAAAATGGCAAATTTATTCTTGACCTCTATAATTAGAACCCCTGATAATTCAAAGTATTTTGCATTTCCAATGAAACTTCAAACTATCGGGGCTGACTGTAATATGTCTAACACGCGAGGATGATATTTGACAACTTTACATAACTTCATTTTTGTATATCGATTTAACCTAAACAACTTCATATAACATCAACTTAGTATATTGATTTCGAAAGCAAAGAGTTTGGTTGAAGAAACAAGTCCTTGTTCTAAATGAGCCTTGAGCTAAGTTGACAAAAGATATAATAAAACAATGAAACGAAGGGCAAAGCTTTGTATTCAAAGAGCCTGAAAACGTAGAGACAGAACTTTTACGTCTGTTTTTCTAAAATTACAACATCGAAGGTAAAGTAAAGAACTGCTAAAATTGTTTTGTCTAGACGGCTTTTACTGACCAGCTGTCATTTTAGAAAATCTGGTGCGCATTGCATCAATCTTTTATGCTTTTATGCACCACAGAAATGCAATCTTTCCAAAATCATGACTTAAAATGATATAGTACAGCACTTATCGACTCAAAAAGTTATTTTTCATTTTTACCTTTAAACCACAAAATAATCCTCTTATACAAAAGGGTGAAGCATACGTAAAAAAAGTAGAAATTTCTCTCTGCATTGTTTTTTAAATTGCCATTTCAGATGTCGAGAGTGATGAACTTATTCGTATTTTCAAATAATAAAAACGTTCCCAAACTTCTGACAATAAAAAATTCGAATTACAAATACAAACTAAGAACTAACTAACCTGAGGGCCCGCACAACTGATCTTACAGATTTCACAATAATGAAGTTGCGGTGTTTTCGGAGGCGGCTTGCTTTTCTGAGGTTTGGAGCCCAAGCCACCTTTTTGCCATGGTTTTCTGACTGAACTGGTCTGTTGGTGTTGTTGCTGTATATAAGCTGTAGCTGCATTATAAACCGCGGCCTCGTAAGCCTGGGGGTGATAACTATTTCCTCCTCCACCGGACGAAGACGAGCCATAATTTCCCGAGGAGTATGAACTTCCTTGATGGTAACCTGAGGTCTGCGTTCGAGCTGTTGAGTACGGGTAGGCGACTGTTGCAGACGATTGAGTGTATGCTTGTGCTGGATGTGTTTTAGTGACGGCTGGCGAGCTAGCCGGAGTTGTGTAAGCGGTTGCACCCGACGAAGGATAAGCAGCTTTTGTTGCCGAAGCTCCCTGGGCGTAATAACCTTGACTTGCTTGAACGTTGGAAGATGCCGGTTGAGAATAGTACGACGCTTTTGTTTCGTATGCCTCGCGATCATAGTATGACTGCGCTGAGCCATGATGAGCTTGATAACCGCCATGCGATCCCGGATAAGATGTATTCGAAGGCGGTGGTGGTGGTGGAGCGTTCTCTTGCTGTCTTGCCGTATAACCATAAGCACTTCCAGTTGCAGTAGTTTGATAAGCTGTTGAAGCGCCGGAGTACGCCGGCTGGACTACTTGCTGTCGAGGTTGCTGTGTTTGAGGCGGTCCGTAATGGGCGGCAGCGGGCGCTGAAGCCTGAACTCCGTAACCTGAAGTACTCTGGGGTGTTGCATAGCTTGTCTGTATCGGTGGATTTTGAACTTGAGTAAATCCTTGCGAGTGCTGCCCACCCGAAGAGTAGCCATAGTAGTTACTCGCCGCCATGATGGTTGGACAGATGCAAGAAGAAACAACACGTGTGTTCAGCAAGACGTCATCGGCAAGGACCACGTGACATGCCTTTATATGGAGCGTAGCGTGTTCCGTCAACTAGAGCGGAACGAAGACAAGGAAATAGAAGCGATGGCTAGATGGATAGTGTCTCGATAGTGAGACAAATGCAACATTTTGGCAGTTGAATTGGGCGGTATATTTAGGATAGATCTAGAAACAGCGATGGGGCAGACTAGAAGTTGAAGTATAGTGAGACGCGGGTTCAAAGTCATTTTCACATATTCAGTATAACCTCAAAAAGAAAAATAGCAGAAAATGCCCGGATGCAGATGCACTTGCTCTCATGAAAACCTATCATCTTCCCTCCCAGCCAGAGAAATTAAAAAATGAAAGTGTACGAGAATTTTGCTTTTTTATTTGAAGACTTCGTCAAAACATTTTTACCCATTTTTTAAAAGCATCATACAACGTAGACGTAGTACTTCTTGAGTCACTGTCATTGTCGTCACTGCTAGTTTGTTTGCGGTTTGTTGAATAAGTATTCCATAAATCTTCACATGTACAGGAAGAAGAAAAGGCTGCAATGAGGTATTTTAAATCCCATTTAAGAATAAAAGATCTCTATGACAAAATAACCAAGGCAAATAGAACGGCGAGCCGGCTAGGAACAGGGACCACGGACCATATTTGGGGTTGGTAGAGCTAAAGTTCACCAATCCCTATAGCTCCGCGGTCCCTGAGGAACGTAACAGACGGCCCGGTGAAATGAACTGAAACCGGTAGGGCTAAAGCGGGACTTAACCTAAAGTACGTTTTGTAGCCACTTTTCCTCATGTTTCTTCCGATATCTCCGTCCATGGTTTGATTCTACAAAATCCCTATGCTTAAAACACAGATGAGATGAAGGTGAGTCAGCTTGAATATTTTAAGAATTTCTCGATGAATTTTGAGTTTTATTTTTTTTCTCAAAGATTGGTAATTTTAAAGAGATTTTTTAATTTGGTGGGAAGTTTAAAAATTAATTTTGAAGTTAACATTTGATGTAAATTCGCCAAACCGTTCTCAAACCAAAGCTGTACTAGTTCCCTTGCATGGAGGAACGGTTTGGCGGTTTTACTCAAATTTAATTTCTTCTTAACTATTCAAATATCTTTTTCAACTTCCTCACTATCCAACAAAAGTTTAGGTTAAGTTCCGCCTTAAGAGCCTAAATTTCACGGTATAGTTTTAGTAACTCACGATTAAAATGTAAATGAACTTTTTTGTTCATACTTCAGTTGTTTTGGTATTTTTTGTTTTTGTTTTAGTATTTTTCTTGTTTTTGTATTTTTTTTTGTTTATAATTATTCCAAGAGTGTATGTTAGACAAGAGATGGTAAATAGCGAAAGAACTGAATCTACCTTGTGGCCATCTAA